>VZRN01000634.1:601305-686092 GCA_013397935.1 Dasyornis broadbenti
GCCCGGCCGCGCGCCAGAGTGGCAGCGAGAGAGCCAATAGGAAACGGCGGTCTTTCGCCAGCGAGCCAATCGACGGGCGGAGCAGGGAGGAGGGGGCGGGCCTCGCAGAGCACTGTTTGGGGAGGCGGGGCTATGGCGGATGGGCAACGTGGCGGACCAATCGGAGGCGGCGACCCCTCGGGCTGGCCGCGATCTGGCGGGGGGTTTCCTGTGTTGGGGAAAGAGGCGGGGTCGATCGTGATTGGTAGGAGTGTTGAGCGGCCGGTCCGACAGCCAATCCGCGCCTCACACACACAGACGGAGGAGGCAGGGCCGCGGAGGGAAGTGTATTCGTCGGCGAGAGTAAAGGGGAAGGCGGGCCTTGAGGAGATGGGCAGGCTGTTTGGCCAACCAACGCAAAGTCCCGTCTGACGCACACTACCGGCTGAGGTTGCGTTCGCCCTACTCCTTCTGGGCGGGGCCCGCTCCTTGCGCGCGGGGCTGGCGGAGGCTGCCATTGGCCGGCGGGGAGGGCGCACGGGTCGGGGTGGAGCGCCGGCAGGGGTTGGGAGTGGAGCGCGCGCGCGGAGGAAGTAAACAACCCGCCAGCGCGCGAGCTAACGTTGGGGCCGGGTGCAAAGGCGAGAGACGCCCCGCGCGTACACCCTGCAGGGCGCTGTGTCCGACCACGGGGCTTCGCATCACTCGCCCTCACAGGCCCCACAGGTCTTCTCAGCCTCCAGAGTCCCCTCAGAGCCTTCACAGACTCTCACGGCCTCCTCGGCACCCTCACAAGCTCCCACAGCACCCTCAGAACCCTCATAGTCCCCTAAACCCTCAAAACCGCCAGAGACCCTCTTACAGCTCCCTCACCCCCACTTCCTGCGCTGGCAGAGGCAGCGTGGTGTTCTTGACATGCAGTGGGTTGTTTGTTTTCGATACACTGCCGTGTCACTGCACCCTTGTCACGGGCTCGGGATTGCCCTGTGTCAGTCGCAATGGGGTTTGGTGGGGTGGCAATCCGCGTTACTCCTGTGGCTGCTGTCCAGTCCTCTGCCTGTGGGATCCGAGCAGGCCACTGACAAAATTCCTAGGTTTTAGATCAAAATATGATGAGCAAAGAACAAATTCCTTCTGTTTCA
Source organism: Dasyornis broadbenti (assembly GCA_013397935.1). Taxonomy (NCBI): domain Eukaryota; kingdom Metazoa; phylum Chordata; class Aves; order Passeriformes; family Dasyornithidae; genus Dasyornis; species Dasyornis broadbenti. The sequence continues at coordinate 602,427 of VZRN01000634.1, forward strand.
CTTCTGCCCAGTTAATGGGCATTTGTGTGTGCCGTAAAAATCCCTGTTCCATCCTAGGTTAATTGTATTGATAAAATACAGCGCTGGATTTATCACATGTACGGCTGGCGCACCATTTCAGAGGCAATGTTGAAGGGTGTGGAACCACTTCCAGCACTCTACCCACTTCCCCAACGCTTTCTTCCTCTGGTAATTAATTCCTCTTTTTTCAGCTTGCCAGTGATCTCACAAAGGACACTATCTAAGATGGTGGGCAGAACGCAAGGGAGGTCCATGACAGCCCAGAACCCAAGCCGCACTCCCCAGCCATGGTGTGGGGGTACTTAATCCGCAGGGCAGGGTGTTGGCCACTGATGCTGTCCCTGGTGCCTTCTCACTCTTAATAGACGTGTCCCTGCCAAAGGTACGTTTTATTTGAGTTAGGAGTTTGTGTGTACCAGTCGTGTCAAATGTAAAAATAATCCTTTTCCCATAATACAACTACAAAGATAATTTCCCTAGTTAATAATTTTGACCACATGTCTCTTTACTTTCTGTCTTGACTTGCTTTCAAGGTCATTCTCACCTATGATTCATTATGAGATGACAACTCTCAACAATTCCTGACACCAACTTCCACTACCCACTTGTTTTGTTTTGGGATAAATAGCTCTATGTTTTCTTTTGTTCTGCCTCTCAGGTGTGGGAAAAGATATTTTTTGAAGTAAGTCTCCAGTAACTCAGTTTGGAAGCTGGCACGCCAAATCTTGTGCTTGCCATATTGATTGTTTTTATCTTTAAAAACACTCTTTTGAGAAAGGGCAGAATTCTTATTTCCTTTAAATGGCTGAGGAATTGAAACAAGGTGGAGGGAGAGATTTGCCCAAGAATGTAGGGCAAGTCTGCCACAAACTGAAGTGACAACTTAGAATTCCCTATCTGTGCCTTAAACAGAGGGTATTACTGTCCTCTGGATCTTGGTTAAGAAATGTCACAATAATTCCATTTTCATATTCCACAATAATTTTTGTTTCCTACTTCTCTATTCTCTGTCTGTTCACTGCCTGCTCACAATGTGTTTAAGCTGCACTCTTTTTAGTTTATGTTTTTATAGCATTTGACACAGTATATTCCTGTATATGATTAGAGCTCCTAAGTGATCTGGCAATACAGTAAATAAGTTGTAACTAGAGAAATGTAATTATTCCCAAAACAAGTATTATAAACACTAGAAAACTGAGATTAAATTTAGTTTTTAAAGCCATTCAGACATGTTGGCACAAAAATACACAACTAAACTCCCCATTAGTTAATGGTGTCATGCATTAACTATACAATTATATTGCATTATGTTGTTGATAGCCCTTGGTAGAATTAAACTGGGTTTTGAAGATTAATTCCTTTTATTTTTCATTCTTTTCTACCTGGTCCATGAGTTGGGTGAGGCTGAGATTTCCATGTATTTTTGGGGTTTCATTCTATACTTTTACATGAAAATTTAAAGTCATTTTAGATGTATAGAGCAAGGTGAACTTTGTTCATTGCATGCTTATTCCAGCTGGTTGCTGAAGGATATATGTGGGAGGAAGAAAGGAAACCTTTTGAAAGAAAGGGCTTTGGTTCCCTTTTTTGTTTATGTTTTTTTTTTAGTCATCAACCTCTGGGCTTGTTTGACAGTAACTATGAATAAGCTGTCTCTGTAAGGAGAAATGTGTCTCTGTTTTCTGGTCCCTTTTAAAGTCCTTTGCTCTTACATTGCACTTGCAATGTTTTTGTTAGGGAGTTGAGAAAGCAACATATGCACAATTCAGTCATGCAGAATTTTGGGGTGGTGGACACGTGTGATCAGACCCGCAGGGACCTGCAAAAACAGAATTAATAGAAATGGATTTTTCCACTGGGCTCTCTCTGGCTTAAAGAGAGCACTTAGCATTCCTGAAAACTTAAATTGTTCATGTTTTTCTATGTGACTATTAAAAAATACTTCCCGAAAGTACAAGTTAATTTATAATTTGCATACGCTTTCTCAACTTTCGTTAGTAGGAAAAACAATTATATGTTTTCTCTCTCTTTGATTAAATATTGTTTAGAGTCTTTTGTGCAGTTATGGAATCAAAATTAATGATTTCTTGTAGTGGTGAATTTTTATTTTTGTAGCTTATATAAAACATTTATGTATATCTATTAGAGTATGATATCTTTCCATTACTGAAATAATTGTCTGGCTATGGGATTGGGTTTTACTATCTTTTTTACTATCTAATTTTACTTTTTTTTTTTTGTCACAAATGATTATAACTTTCACAAACTTTTGTAGTTTCTGTCTTACCATTTCTCTGGCTGCTTGTCTGGAACATAGCCATAGTTCATTCTGTAAAGTCAGTGCCCCACTTTTTATATAGTATCAGCTTTATATTCTTTGGTTTTACTTACAGAAACCAACATAGCCTGTGTATGAAATGTTTCCTTAACTGTGGGTGCACTGTCTTTCAGAAACTAAAGAGAAATCAAGATCCCCTCTTCATGTCTCTTATCTTCACTAGACTTGAAGAACCTGTAGTTCTTAGAGCTGGAGGTATGTTTGCTTTGTGTTTCATGTATTTGCTCTTTCTACCCTACCAAGTGTCTGCATGAGGCAGACACTGTAAAGGCCAGAAATTTGAAACCATTTCTTTCATTATAGTTTCCACAAGTGGCTATAATGTCTGTAATATAAAGCAGTTAAGCTATTGGTAGTCATATTGTTGAGCCCAATGGAGGGCCAAATATGTCATCTGTGGCTGAAGTACTGAGGAACAAGGAATAGGTTCCTGTAGGTATCTCTGAAATTCCACAAGGAATGATATTATTAATTTAGTTAAGATATAAGAGGCAAATGGTTTTGAATGTGACGTTGCATGATTTATTGCTCATTTTTTCTAATTACAATAGCCTATATTGTGCCCGTCCTCAGTTACATCTACAGGAGTAATGATCCATTAAAAAACAGAAAGGAAATCAGTTTTGTTGAGTAGTAAAACACAGTCCTGGCTCAGTCGTACTTGTGATTTATTCATAAAAGAAAATTAACTGAAGAAATTACCTCTATAGAAATTTAGAATAAAAATATCCCAGAAGTATTTAGCAACCAAAGGATGTTAAGTGAAAGGAAAGATTCACAGTTTTTAATTGTATGTGTTATATTTTCACTAATCATATATTTCTATAAATTTATGCAAAATTAATGTAATTGTTCATAATGTGTATTTATGGCCCAAATTCTTTCCTCATTTTAACTTTACATCTCCAAAGTAACCTGCTGTCATTAACTTCATAGCAGTTCTGCTCTCACAGTAGGTCATACTGTGATTTTTGCAAGAGGCAAAGTTAGCTCACAAAATCAAATAGAACAGTGCTTTTAAATTAATCAGCACAGGTTATTCTGCAAATGGGGAAACTTCCCTGTCCATTGTGTGTCAGTGGAATAAGAAAATGAAATTATTGTGATATTTCTTAACCAAGATCCAGAGGACAGTAATACCCTCTGTTTAAGGCACAGATAGGGAATTCTAAGTTGTCACTTCAGTTTGTGGCAGACTTGCCCTACATTCTTGGGCAAATCTCTCCCTCCACCTTGTTTCAATTCCTCAGCCATTTAAAGGAAATAAGAATTCTGCCCTTTCTCAAAAGAGTGTTTTTAGAGATAAAATCTGTTAATGACAAAGAACCTCACACATTTCGGTATAAAGGGTTATATAAAATTATTATAAAACAAACCTGAGGGCTTCCTTCATCCCTATGGTTGTGTAGAATCCACTGTGTACCAAGAGTCCCCTACAAATGCATTTCCAGGCAGAAGCTACATGGGGTCTTATTTCTCTTCTCCAGCTGAGAAATAAGAACAACTTGCTGTGTTGAAGTAAAATGCTGGAACCTTCGCAGCAATTATCATGATGCTCACTTATGAAAATGTATAGATTTGAATTTAAGATTTTCAGGCATGAAGATTAAAGGCAGATATATTAAAGAGTTCCCAGTTTTATTTCGAGGGAGCTGCAGGTGCTCAGCACCTCTCTGATTATGAAAATTTGGTTGTTTACTTGTTCCATTATACTCCTTTCTCCTTTCACCATCTATCTAATTCTATCACATAATTGTCTACAGAAATACTCAGACGCTTGGTTTCTTTACTGTTTTGTATCATTGGGAATGGTGTCACCATGCAGTGAAAAGAACCACAGAATGCTGTTTTTCAAAGGCATACACTCACATTTGCACAACGTTTCCTCACTGGATCATGAATGAATAGTAATATTATTCTGCCTGTTTGTTTTCCTATTAATGGATAGTTGCTGTTTGGGATATATAGTTTATATTATGCAACTCTGCTAGAGAAAGAGACATAAATCTGCCCTTTTGCGATACACAGGTTTTGGCCATATGTGCAGGTCATTAAGATAGGAAAACTACTAAAGCAACCAGACTCTTATTCACTAATTTCACAGATTGTCTTTGAAGAAAAGCAGAGTGGAACAGAAGTTAAGGATATCCATTTATGTAACTGGAAATAAAAATGATATAATTAGTATCAGTTTTCAACTATTCATGATAATGACACGACAGGACTGTTTAGTAAATGAAATGTAATTTTTTTTTTTCTAAATTGAGTGCAAATGAAGCTTTCCTATTACCTTCTTTGCAGTACCAAAAGGTGTTTTATATCAATTAGCCAGCATGTCTTTAATTATTTGATTTTGAAAAATTATTAGTGGAAGTAAATACTCCCTAGACAGTTTATAAATGAGAACTTTCAGCTTTATGCACAAGTTTGATGAATCATAGAATCCATCCTCACTGCTTGAGTAAGAAAAAGCTGGCACTGTGTTCAGAGAAAGATCGACATGGCTTGGAGAAGTGAGTCTGCTGCTAGATGCTGATTGCCAGCTCTTTGGTGGTTGATTGGTGATGGAGTTAGATTTCCGGCAATGCCGCTACAGATGCCACGGGCAAAGATGAGGGGCGCAGCTCTGACTGCAACTGAGCCGGTGCCGGAGGCGTGACTGCCAGGGCCGGCGCTATGCTGGTCACTGCTGCAAAAGACTGGGCTGATACACTGTGTCAACAGGGTTTATGGTACTTGTAGCAATCTGTAGCAACACCAGGCCGTGCGATTAACTTCCTCTTCCCCCACCATAAAAGGGTCCTTTTTGATGCCCAAACGGGGTCATGAGGAATTTGAGATATGAATAGCAGGATACTGGATGAAACATGGATGAACAATGCTGGAGAGGGAAGAGCAGAATGACTGTGGGGCCTTTTGGTGGTTGTAATTGTGGTGAAGGAATGAGGGAAATATAGTGTATAACTTGCCCACTTTTGCTGGTGTTGTGTTCATGTTATTTTGATTTTGGTGTGGAGAATTCTTTTGGTTGATGTAAGTGAAGTTTGTGATGAATGTGTATTTTAATGATAATTCTTAAACATATGCTTCCCGGAAATGAGGGGTGGAATGTGTTGGGTTTGTGCGGCAAGGTTTTGGTAGCTGTGGGTAGGGGCTACACGGATGGCTTCTGTGAGGAGCTGCCAGAACTTTCCCCCGTGTCCAGTATAGCCAGCCGACGCGGTGCTAGCGCCTCAGGGATACTGTATTTAAGATGAGGGGGAAAGCGTGATTATGGGTTTTGTCTGGTGGTCGTCCCTGTTTCCATCTCAGGGAGGGCAGAGCTTGGTTCCACCAGTCTCCTTCTGGAACTCCGTGATTCTCCTTCACCTCTCTCCCTCCGGTCGCAGCGCTACCACCAGTGTGAGCGGATCATTCGCCTCGGCCACCGCTCGCTCCTCTGTTCCCGCGCTGCCACCCGCTCCCAGGGACAGGCTCCGGCACCTGGGCGGCGGCGTGTTCTCACGGCAGCTCTCTCCGAGGGGCCACGACTGTTCTGGCGAGTGCCGAGGACGTGGCTTTGTGCCCGTCCCGATGGGAGGACGCCGGCCGGCGGTGGGAACGCCCCCGGACCCGCGAGGGGACGGACGGACGGACCGACCGCGTGCCTCTTGGTGCTCCCGGAGCTCCAAGCGAGCTCCAGGGAGTGCCGAAGGCTGTGGGAACGCCATGAGCACCAGGGAATCTGCAGTCTCCGCTTCCCAAACGTGCGATGAATATACCTTTATCGTCCTGTAAGGAATTAACTTAAATGTGTAGCATGATACTACAGACATCTCGGATAACACAGATATTAAATGCACTTCTTTACTGTTTGAAGTCATTAGCAGAGAGTTGTTGTTTTTCGTTAGTGTATATAAGCCTGGTTTAATTATTGCAAAGGGAAGTAGTGCCCAGTGCTTTGGTGCCCCTCACAAAGTCAGTGCTTGCTCATACACCTGAGAATGCAGGGTGAGCCAGATCTGTTCCAGGATGGGACAAAATGTGGCCATGCCCATTCAGAGGAGCTCAGTGAGAAATCATGATTCAGAGGCAGCCTCTGAATCACATTTCCCCTGAGCTGTAGAATTGCACAAGTGGGGAGTGTGCCATCAGCCCCTGCCAGATGGAGCACGTTCTTTCTTTCATGTCCAGCCAGCTCCCTGTGCTGACACAGAAGGGAGCAGAATGACGACTGTGTTTGCTTCCAACCCAAATTCCCCCCACTTCTCCACTTGCTCATGGAAGGAAATAATGTCTCTTTGAGGTTGGCTCATAAATTTAGTGCCCTTAGCGCAGCTTTCAGGAAGGGTGGTGGCACAGAATACAGGAATGCCTTGCTACTTCCATACAGAACTCTGTAACCATCAGATGTCCAGAGCATTATTTCTCTGCTCATGTGTAGGTAGGTGAGACATTCTACTCACTTGTCAGCTCTGAAACTAATTCTTGTTCCTTAAGCATTCACTTTTCATCCTATAGGATGCAAATCTGTCACAGTGAGAGAGGATAAAACTAAAATATACATGACTTGCAAAGGACCATTCAAGTTTGGTTCCAGGCAGACTTGGCAATAATCACCAAGTAGAAAATTATTAGACAAATCTGAGTTTTTATGCATTTTTTTAAGCAAATGAATTGCACTCGCATGCAAACCAACAAAAATAAACTTTTCATTGGTTAAATGTAAGAATTTAAGAATAGCATAATCAAATAATCAGCCAGTCAGCTAGTTAAGCTCTGCAATGACTTCTAACAGATTCAGGCAGCAGTTTTTGCAGATGAACAGCGATTTACCTGTAAATAAAATTGAGGTTAAAGTAGTAATTTGTTAATATTAGATCAGCTAGCAATGCAAAGGCCCATTGTTCTTGATGTTTAAAGAGGTTAATGATTCTGCTAGCCAACTCGCAGTCAAGCATTTAGAATCCCTAATTTGGTAGTAACTGCCAGAAGCCTGGCAGTGAAGAGTATTTTTTTTCTTTCTTGGTTTATGAGGAAGGAGAATCTATAGTAGACAGGATAGTGTGTGTTGAAATAGGTTATTTCAGTGTTAAACATCTACACTTTTTTTGTGACATTTTCAGACAATTTTACCTGAACCATTTATTGAATGGACAAATTATGCCCCTGTGAATACAGAAGGAAATGCATGAGGAAATACCAATTTGCTCAGTTTAGCCTGTAGGACAGCTTGGGTGCTCACCAGCACAGATATAGATTGTGCAATCTAATTTTAAGTATGTAACCTGAAATTCCATTCTGTATGATCCTTACACTTACATTTGTTCTTCAGAAAGCATTTTTACAGATTCACAAATAGTTTGCACAGCAACTAAAACTTTTTACAAAAGAAACTAATTTACAGTAAAGCCAGGAGCAAAAGCATGTTACAATAAATTGAAAGGACAGGAGATTGTTGCTGAGTGTTTGCTGTCTCCTGATACTCGGTTGTTATTCTTGCTAATCTTTTATGCTTGCCAAACTTTACTTTCCATCACTTCTACAAAAAGTTAAGAATAGGCTCATTAATGAGTTATCATAATTATAAAAGTTATGATGTGCCTGTGTTTTTTAGGAAGCCAACGTTCATTCTGTAAGATACACCTTTATGATGTAGAAGTAAAACTGCTAAACCTGATCTCATCTGTCTTTATGACAGGCATAACATGGGACCAGTGAACATGGCTTAGTCTGCTTCCATGGGATTAATCACAGTTTTGTGGAGCTTGGGGAAGAGACATTATCTATCATGCCTTTCTTAGTAGCTGTGACTTCATTTATATTAATTGTTTTAGATTATACTTATTTTTAATACATCAGTATAGACTAAATCAATGCTTCTTGGTACTGATGCATCTTGAACAATGGGGTAATTTCCCCCTATAACTGTGGCTTGATGAGAGTGAGAGTAGGGGAGAGGAAAGAGTGTGTCTAAATATTTGTATCAGGGCAGAATCAATCACTTAACACTTTTCAGGACTTCCCTTACTACTGTGCTGTCAGTAACATAACATTCTGTTACTTAGTACTGTTGTCAGTTCAGTGTTAGTTCTGTGTATGTGTACAATATGCACCATAATGACCTTAATATTTAGCAGGCCTTAGCATAGTACTTAGCATAATTACCACAACATAAATAATAATAATAATAATACAAGAATGGGAAAAGTTGTATTTGATGGGACTCCTTCATACAGTGATTGCTCACTTGAGGAGTGCTGGCCATAGTACTTGCTATAGAAAATAAATGAAATAAAAGTAAATAACACAATATTTCTCCTGAAAATCTTTTAGTGACATTATTATTTTAGTTTGAATCAGGACGTGGGAATTTGCTTGTTCTTTACTGTGCTATGGATACAAGGTGTGCTATGGCCTCCTGAATACCCAGTAAAATAGCAGCATGAGTCAAATGGTTTGAAGAAAAGAAAAACTCGTAAGGGCAGCCTTTATGGGAAGGTAACTATACTGTTAGGAGAAGGGAACAAATACAGGCCTCATACAGGTGTAAATAACTCAAAATGTTCTTAGAGCAAGACTATTTTGTCATAACTGACAAGTGGATTGTGTCATCCTCCTTCTCAAAGAGTTCACTATTCTTAGCCTTCACATTATTTTTACATTCTTCTCTTTGGACCCATGTGAAAGCATTAACAGAGTTGAGTGGTTCAGAGAAATGTTACAGTTTCTTCTGTGATGTGTCTTGTGTGGTTTTTCTCCAAAAAGCATCAGGATGGTATTGCTGTCTAGGGAGACAGTTTGGGTTAGTGTATTTATTAAGTTTATAGTTTACTTTTATAGATTTAGACCAAAAAAAGGAAACCTTTTGATGTCTAAATTTTTTATCTCTGATATAGTCAATGAATAAAGAGCACACCTCAACTGATTTTTTAGTGTACTCGGAGTTTATGAAACTCAGCCTGCTAACCCTTAAATTTTTCCTTGGCTGAGGCAAAAAACATAAATCAGTATTCACACAGTTCTAATTTCTTTCATTGTCAAATACAGGTCTGTATTGGAGGAGGTAGACCCAGCCAGTCATTTGCTGAGATACAGAGAGACTGCTTTTCTTTCTGGAATTTACACTGGAGTTACCTGCACCATTTGAAGTTGTACCCAGGTACTCGATGTGCAACAATTTACAGCTGACTCAGAGCAGCTCAGTGCAAAAAAACAAAGTGACTAATCTCTTTGTAGAACTGAGGCTTTGCAACTTTGCTCTGAGTCATCACGACAACTCAAACTGCCTTGTCTTACTGCACAAATAAACAGATTTAAACAGAGCACTCAGTTTCAAAACAAACATTACTTCTGGTCCTGTCAAAATGACCTTGCTAACCCTATTTAACAGCAAAGTGCCACTGATATGCAAGGTAATTTAAAATCTCTAGAAGACTATGGAACCTGAGAAGTTAAGGGAAAGAAAGGATGAAAGAAGGAAGGCAAAAGTATTTTCTTACCAATTAAGAATGCCACAGAGAGAAAGCATCATTTGCCTAGTAGGATGTTTGGAACTGAAAGAATAAAACAGGAATTGGTGGCATTAGAATGTGTACGGAAGAGGTAAGGGATATCTTTAGTAGTTGGTCTGTTCCTAACATATTTTAACCACCCTTAATTATTCCTTCACATTCTAAGATCAAATAAATAACTAAACTAAACAGTAACATTAATCCTAGGTTATATGGCAATTCTCTTTGTGTTAAAAATTGATGATCCTCTTATCTTTATGCTGCTATCTTAAGGGTAAATATTAGTACAAGTGGAGCCAGAATCTCTTCTGAAACGGGTGAGTGATTTGTGACTTTGTTTTCCAGAACTGCTTTACCTCAGTGTAACAGGAGTTCAGGTCTGCCACTGGGGTCTGTACAGTAATGCCCAATATCCATATATTGGCAAGGTACCTTCATTAGGGAGCAAGTATTTTGGAACAGAAAAGAACATTAATATAGAACTTATAAATTATGGATACCTAAATGAATAGATTTAGTCATTAGATAACCAGTGGTAGCATTGAGTATATTATAAGTCTTAATTTGGTTTCTTACACATATACTACTACATCTCTGTAATTAATATATATATATATATATAGGTATTGAAAAAGGTTTTTGTAGTAATAGAGTCTCATTTAGTGTCTCATTTCATGCAGGCTGCAATTGCTGCAATAGTGGAAAAGGTACACAAATCTAACAAAACTTCAGAAATGAGCAATGTCTTGTTCTTTGAGTCACAAAATTAGCAAGAGGTAACATGTCCATCACTTTAACATTAAGAAAGAATGTTCATTTAAATGCTTTTTTGCCTGAGGAAGGATCATGTAATATCTCAGAAACTGAGCAGAGTTGGGCCTAGTCTGTACTTGAATGGAAAATGTGTAACAAAAATTCATCTTATTACGAGAAAGGATGTCTGTGGTTGGGTAGGTTTGATGATTGTTGCTGAGTCAGTCCTGCAGTTGTCCTTGCTCTGGTGTTAAGGATACATTTCACTTGAACATCATTGGATCCCAGATTCATTCAGTGGTTAGGTTAAATCTGGACTAACAGTCTGTGGCACTACAATTAGGAAAGCTTTTTGGCTTGAATTCTCATCTGTATTCCCATAACAACAATAGGAAATGTGCAAAGTTTGACAGTGGGATACAGTATTAAAGTAATGTAAATATATTTTAGTTATTGTTAATGGCTTGATACCTTTCCTTTCATCTGTTTCCCTGTCTGGTCTCTTGTTACTCATAGACTTTTTATTTGTAAAGAAAAATCTTGAGGAAAATTGATAAAAAATTTTAAAAATAAGTAAATGTCCATTGTATCATATCTATGATACAAATATAAACCCCAGAAATTACACTTCAAGTAAGCTGAAATACGGAATTGTAGAAAACTGAGATGGGAAGATAAAGATAAAAGGACAAAGTCTATTAATGGCAGTGCTGACAAAAATTTGATGGGATTTGCACAGAATCAATAAAAAATTATTTTAAATCTGTTAGTCCATTATACTAATGGACTAATACTAATACTAATACTAATACAAGTTAATACTAATACAAGAAAGACAGATCTTTACAAGGAAAGTATAATCATTGCACTTATGAAATTGCATTCTTTCTGAATTAAAATTTCCTCCAAGTCTGACAATTAGGATGTGATTCAAAATTTACTTTTGTTGATATGAATGTTTCAAACCACATTGTAGTCCCAAAATTATAATAGTTTTTATTAGATTGAATTTGATTTTTCTTGTTTTTCCAAAGCTGCTTTGGAATCCAGAAGTTTTAATTTCTTTTGATGGTTTGCTCTGTCATTGATGTAGATATCAACCTAATCTTTCACACACAAAAAACCAGAGAGAATAATTTAACTTTGACATTGCTGAAGATAAAAGGGAGAGTAAATTTCTGAAACTGGGGAAAATAAAAATTGCATGGAATTTTTCCGTGTAAAATTCTTTCCTCTGCTCCTGTCTATTTTGCTGTATTGATAAAGTCAAAACCCTTTCATCTTCATCCAGAAATCTTGTGTTCCTACCCAGCTGAGAAACACATCCTCTGCCGTTTCATTACAGTTCTCTGTCTTGAAAATACTTTTTCAATCTTTGTCAGAGTAAATGCCATATTATTTGATCCATGAGATATTCAGCCATGCCAGTGTGTGTAGGTCTGAAAAGCACTCGCTTCGGAGGAATTTGTCCTTTAGTTACACAAGACTCTGAATGTCTGTGAGCCAGCAAAGCTACTGTCTCTGGAAATTGCCCCCCGTTTATGAACCAGTGTTGAACTTATAGATTAGGAGCCAAAAGAAACTATAAGGATAGTTACAAAGTCTGTAAAGTAGTTTGCCTGTTTGTGGTGATAAGACTTAAGTGTCATTAATTAACATTATTATCTATCATAAATCTGAAGATTTAGCAAAACAGAACAGTGTTTCATAATATCTTTTGGGAATAGTATGACAAATCTATCTGCAATTAGGGATCATCTCCTGACGGTTTTGTGTTTTCTGGAAATATCATGTAATATAATGTTGATTATGAGTTGTTGGATTAAATTCACACTTAAATCACTTAAACTATCTTTGCCTCTTGTGTGGAAAAAGAAACAAGGTATTTTTAGAAAGGTTTTGATGTGTTTCCAAATTTCTGGAGTGAAGGAACTTGCTATACAGTAGAAGAAATGTTACTTTGGGTGGAGTTTATTCCTAGGAAGTCTTACTTCTTTTATTTCTTCTGGGGAGAGCTGACAGAGATGAGTTTTCAAATGAATACCAGATAATATTCTGCAACAACATCATGTCATTGTGATATTTTTAAAATAATTACATGTTAGAGTAATGAATAAGTACAGAAAACAAAGAACTGCTGAAGTCTGCTCATATTTGCATAGGCAAGATAAAATAGGTGTTTAACTGTATTCATTCTCAAAGTTTTTGTAAACAACTATTGCATTTCTTAGGCAAACATGCTTGATATATTTATCCAATTATAAATATAAATTAATATTTTTACTACTCACAGAGTTATTAAAGTACTCTCCGTGTGTCTACAGTCCTCCACTAGAGCTGCTGGGAGTGAACTGTTGTTGCATGGCACAAGCACTGCAATTGTGGGTGCAGCCTGCACTGAAGGGCCAGGGTGGAGTCATGTGCTTCTGCATGCTCATTTTCCATCTGCAACCATTGGAAAGAGAATTCTATCATACACTTTTGGAGCAAAAAGGGAGATAAAGTTGTGCTTTCATTGTGAAGAAGTTACTTATACTATGAGTAACTTCCTGCTCAGACTCATTCTTAGCTTTGCATAACAAATCTAGAGCAGCTTTGTGGAAAGTAAGATCACTTAATAGAGACAGGAAATATTTTGCAATTTATATTTATGTTACGTTAAAAGTTTTGTATCTTGAAACTGGGTGTTTCTGTTAGTTTGTCACCCACCTTATCTCTGAACTTTGGTGCCTTCACACAATTATGATAGTGTGTGCTTTTTCTAGGATCATATTTGGGAAATGATTTCTTGATTAATGGTACATTAAATATTTCTGAAAGTTTGAAAAACCCCAACTGATTAGGATATCAAAGCACTGAAAGCTGGTGATGTCTAAAGCTGCTTTACTAAAAGTCAGATATAAATTTATTCAAAACTGAAGAACAGGTGACAAATACTATCTTTTTGATTCCAATACACTAGGAAAGTCTACCCTGTTAAATCTCTGATAAAAACTGTATTTTTCACAAGCATCTTCTAAAACTTTTGACACCTGTGGATGTTTTTTAATATGAATTATGAACTTACTTTTCTAACGTCTCATGCAAAAATTGATGCACTTTATTTCCATAGCTGTTGGTACATTTTTGGGCTTGCTGTTCAATCTATAGAATGCTAAAATAATTGGTTATGATCTGTCTGTACAAATTGGAATATTTGTGCATATGTAACAATTGATGCATGAATATATTAAGATGAAATTACATTTAGATATTAGACTTTAGATATTTTGTACTGTAAAAAGGAAAGAGAGATTTTGGTAAGTGGCCTTCATTTGTCTGTGATCCCATGCATTTAGGATTTCATCTGAAGTGGATAAAAGGTGTCAGAACCTGCCTGTGTAAGCAGAAGCAAGTAAGAGTGCCGAAGATTTATACATTTCTCTAAATTTTAAAGCATCTAACAGAGCTATTCTTCTGGCTTGCCAGAAAGGGCAAGATTTTGGCTCTTGGGCAGTGTTTTTAACAAGAGAAACTCCCCTTGTGAGCATTATCTTACCAAAAGGTGCTGACACTGTTGAGTCAACACAACTGTCCTGGCTTGTTTTTCAAATATTTGCAGGGAGTTCACAGGTGTTAAGCTGACAACCAAAATGAGACTCTAGAAATGTATTGTTTGAGAGAACCCTAAACTTGTGTCTCACATGCAGAACAAGATTTTGTAGGAATAACAGAGAGCACTGAGTTTGTGAGTCAGTAGATTGGGTGGGAGTGCAGCCAGCTGTAGGCGCAGGACAGCAGCAGTGCACTCCAGAAGTCGGCTGCTTTCTCTGGCATTGTAAAATATTTCAGAATTTGCAAGAGTAACTGAACTCAGATGCACAATTTCTTTAAAATGAAAAAAAATTTTTTTTTTATTAACTAAAAGCTGGACATTTACACCAAGGCAGCTCTGGTGCAACAATATATGTATCTATTGTGGCCTGTTTCCACTGGCTGTGTAACAGCAATAAATTAATGAGAAACATGCTAGTTAAAAGTTCACAGAACCCAGTCTGCTGTTAGTGATGCACATACTCCCAAACATAAATAATTATATAAAAAACTGGAAAAAGTCTTAATTGTGAAAATCTGTTAACAATATGTAAGAATGTCACTGTAAACTTTCTGGGACAGATTTTATCCTGGCAAAACTGCAGCTAAATAGTTTTGTAATCTTTTATAGATAATAAATATAAATTGCTAATAGATCAACTAAAATTAATATAAGCTAAACTGTAAACTAAACTAAGGTCAATATAAATAATTAAAATCAACAGATAGAGATCCTTGATTTTTAATTTACTTTTAGGTTCTATGTAAAGATGGACAAATCTAATTTTGAGAGGGTCCTGTTAGGGAGATCTCCTCTTGTGTGGATGTCTAGAGAACCCAGCACTTACACCTTATAAAGTGAACTTAATTCACAAAGCTGCTGTGCTCAGCTCAGACACGGTGGTAGGATCAGTCCCTACAAAATCTTTAAATGTATTTTATTACCAATTACTTTTCAAACAGACCATCAGCTGTATCAAATCACTATTTGCCTAATAATGAACTGAATAAATAATTTATTGTCAATTGATAGAAAAGAGTGGCATTTCAAATGCTGTATTTATCTTGCATTCAATCATTGGAATGAAGAATGTTATATACTAGTATGTTTATAATTGATAAAATAGAAAATACATGTATCTCTTTATAGGGGGGAAAACTCTATTTTTATTTTTTGTAGAAAGAAGATACAATTCCCTAATTATAGTAACATACTTTGTCTTTGTTCCAAGCTTTTGGCAAGCAATGATAATTTCCATTTTTATACGAGTTATTAACTTTTAAAATATCATTTATCCTATTACAGAGGCAAAGTGTTTACACTTAGAACCTTTAGGCTAAAATCAGTTGCAGATAATTTTGGTTGTATTTTAATAGACTACTTTTTGTAATTATCTATAAAGACTGGCTTAGGTTAAGAAACTATTACTTATTTCTTGAAATACCTTTTCCTTTTGTCTTTGCTAGAGGTATGTCTTTGCTTGAAACTGAACTGTTAACACAGTATATTTTCAGTTTTGAAAACTAAATTAGTTCATCGATTTGATATGAATTGATATAGAAAGGAAGGAAGAAAATATCATATTTTCTTGTGCATCTTTTCTAGAAAGGGAAGAAACATCTGTGAAATTATTACATTTGTAGAGCACAGAAATTAATCATTCTTGTTTTCTTTTACTTACATACTCAATTTAGCAGCAACAGTAGGACTAAATAAAGTCAATCTTTTGATATAGGAGGCATAAAATTTCTTGACTAATTAGTCACAATTCTTTGTTCTTCCTCAGCCATGATTCTGTACTTTCTGATCTCCCATTTAAATATTAACCTGGGCTGGTAATGTTTCATTTCCAGGATCAAATGGGGTTGAGTTCTTTCAGTGTGTGTCAGCAGACTACGAGGAGAAAAAATATCCATGCACTTGGTAGTACTGGATGGACTATTTTGCTTACAGTGATTTTGTTTCTATCAGTATGTACAGAATGGAAGGTCTGTTCCCAAAGTAAGGAAGTTACACATTCCAGGATGAGAATGTGTCTATGGAAAAATATTTACGAATTGAATGTTGTAGTGAAGCTACTACACATCTGAATGAATAACACTTGTACCTACAATGTGCTGGAATACTCATAGAGCAAACAGTGATTCATTTTCTTCCAATACACCTTTTTAAACTGGAACTATTCACATGAAAACTTGCCTACAGGAATGCACTGTATTTTTGTTTGTTACTGAAACCAGGCTGCAAGACCCAACAGGATATCTTTTCAGTTTAACTTAAGACAGAGCTCTGTAGGAGTTGCTGGTTTTCAATGCAATACACAAATGAAAGTCAACAAAAATTTGACTGCAGGTCTGATTTAGATTCTTAGCTGTCAGAAATGCCATTTGCTTTTTTTTTGTAAAGACACATTGCTGAATCAAAGATAACAGATTATGAGTTAGGCTTGAAAGAAAAAAATAAACAAGACCATCTTACAAGTGCAGGTGGGCTTTAAGGAACACAAGCACTAAGGATCTTCTGTTTGTCTGTTAGTGTCCTACCACTGCTACCACAGCAATCAGATTGCTCAGTGCTTCATTGCTACTTGCTAAAAGCTGAAAATTCACTGTGCTCCAAGAGCTAGATAAGGCAACAGGTCTGTGATTCCTTTCATTTTTGATCCAGAAATGTGTTTCATGAGAAAAACATACCTTGTATTCAGTTCTGTATCTAGATTTGAACACCACCACATCTATAACCTCAGTTCACAGTGTACTTTTTTTTCACACTCATCTTGAAGGCTTTTGGCAAGGTGTAATGATCCTTTCAATCATCTTTTCCAGCTTTGAAAATAATTTTTGCTTTGAGTTATTACTGATGATTCTGCCCAGTAAGAAAATCCTTCATCTACAAGTAATAAGCTGCTATTAATGAAAAAAAGCACAAAATCACTTCAAAAATGAAGATGCAAAGTTTATTTTAGTAGACTGCTTTGCTGAATATCCACTTTGTCTTCTGTGTATACTCTGAACTTTTCCTTATGCAGTTCTGTATATATGGTGTGATATTAACATTGGAAGGAACTAAATGTTAATGGGGAAAAAATCAGGAAGAAAGGACTGAGGAAGTACCATTAGAAGAAGCTTTTTTTTCTTTCCACAGAAGCCACTGTGGTATCTGGTAAAAAAAAAAAAAAAAAAAAACCACGTATTTGTGAAGCAAGGTTTGCCTTTGGTTGCACAGACTTGATGGCCAGAAGGTTCTCTGTTGTTATAGCAGCAGAGATTGAGCAAGGCTTTCTACTTTGTAAGGACTGGAGTTTTAAGACATAAGCAAACAGTTTAATTTCTATGGCAGGAATTCAGACATAGGATGTCAAAATCTTTAGGCTATTCCACGACACAGAAGAGATTGGGAATGTGGGGGCAGGAGCTGACAGACAAGAACACTGACAGTTTTTGGCACATGCTATAAGTTTAACTAACACTAGGCTGCCATTCAGCTGATACACATCACAGCTTGGTTTTTCTTAAAAATGCAGTTGGTAGTCTCAGTGGAGAAGCCTAATACTGTGTGATTTAAAGCCTTGGTCTGCCTTCTTGCCTACAGAAATATTTCCTCTGAAGGACCTTAGAGTAAATGAGAAAGGTGATGTAAGCAGCTCACATCGTGCTGTCTCTGCTGCCTTATGCCTTAAAATAAATTTATTTGTATGCCATTCTCCTCATTCATACGTAATATTCAGACATCAAGTACTGGTTTTGCTTGTGAAGCAGGACAATGCAGCATTTGATAATCAGCCATTCTCATCCTGAACTAGATGTGTGCTCATTAAAAATGGTTCCGATTTATTACTTTGTGGCCATTCTGGTCAGGCTCCAGCCAGCTGTTCAGTGTGGTGGTGAGTCTGTGTGTGAGAGAGGTGAAGTTCGGGTGGCAGAGGGAGTTACATGAGTTCCCTTTAACTCTGGCCTTGTAAACAGAACTTGGTTCTGCATACTGATTTCATCAGGCAGCCAATGTCAACACTGACATTTTCAATCTCTTTCTTTTATGTCATATTAGTGGAAAGTGACCTGTTGTGTTTGTGGAAGCTCTGGAATCCCGAAGGAGAAGGATCACTCAGCACTATGGCAGTCTGCCAAGTACAACTTGTTCTGAAAGACAGTGCTGAGAAATTGCATTATCAACTAAAGCGCAGTGTCAGCTTAACAGGAGGTGGGTTAGGCGGATGATTAGCGAGTTGTTATGACCAGCGAGTCCCCCAGGCTGCATGGCACCTATACTGCCGGCTCTTCCTTTTCTCTTCTCTGTACTCCTGTCTTCTCTCCGCCTGTTCTGGGAGGTGGCCGCTGCACAGGTCAAAATGCCGGCCTCTTCTACCACTGCACCGTGTTCAGCATCTGTTGTGTGCACTGGTCTTCCTCTATAGAAAATAGTTTCTTAAATTGCTAAGTTGTTCAGAAGTCTTATGTTTTGTTCCAGTGAGAACAAATGCTAAAAGTGTAAAAGACACTCATTTAAATTCTAATTTTATTTCTGCTATCCTGCATCTTTGGCCTGTTTTATGAAGTCAGAAGTCCTAATACTCAAACTCCTAATATAATCTCAAACTCTAATATGATAATAAATCCATTTAACTAATACAGAATAGTAAAATAGTTTAGCCAGTAGAAAAGAGAAGTAGCTTAAATAAGTGTCTTGCAGATGGAAAAGACATAATGTGTGCTAAAAATACAAATGTGTTTGTATTGTTCCAAGAATGCCTGATTAGCAAGATCAAACTGAGGGCAGACTAGGATTTACATGAGGAGATTTCAACTTGAGCACTGGTAGGAAAGGAGGTACTTCAATCCACTTTAAAAAAGTGATTACTACAGACAGATGACATAAAACAAATTGTCAGGCAGAACAGAGTCATCTGATCTTTGTCCAAGCTCCTAATATCTAAAACTTCTCATAGGCTTGCTTTTAGCTGCAGTCCTCAAATCTGTGGCTATACTTTGTGGAATAAAACAGGACTGTATATGGAGAATGTAGACTTTTCTGCCCGGGTGAACAGTGAGACTCGCCCCCAGTGCTCCCCTGCTGCAGAGGAACGACAGACAATGCGTGCTCTCTGTACAACTCCGTACTATTGCAGCAGCAGCCTGACTGTACAGAGCTCTACAGGAGGGTGAGGCTTCCCCTGCTTCCCCTGCTTCCCCTGCTTCCCCTGCTTCCCCTGCTTCCCCTGTCCCGCTGGGGAAAGCCTGTGACTTGCAATCCCACTGAGGGACCCATATGATCCTCTGAAGCCTTTGGTGCTGCAAGATGAGAGCTCCAGTGGGCTGCAGACACAGGAGGGGAAGGTGGCAGCTGTGGCAGAGGGCAGTGGTGAAGAGTTGAGTGTGTGCTCATATGGTGTCTATGGCTAAAATAAATGAGTAAATGCACTAGAATAAATTGTGCAAGGCAAGCAGATGGTTTAAAAATCCAGAGTTGAACAAATTTATATTAAAAGTCAATGTAAAATAAAAGTACTGTACATGTGGAGTAGACTTTTCAGAGGAAATAGAATGAGCATTTGTGTAATATGGAAATAAATGTGGTTTATACACATTTATTCATAATATAACCTTCAAAGCCCAGACAGAAGTGAAGAAAATCCTAATCTGAAAAGAATTATGTAGATTGGTGTGTCATTTTAAGGAAGGGTTGATGGCCTCAGAATTGTTGGAAACAATTTATAGATATCTCTTGAATGGCTGATTTAAAGCGTATGGTAATTCACTTGAGTTTTTCACTGACTAAGCTAAGCATCATATAGTACTGCTTGTTCCCATTAGTGGCAAATACCATAAGCTAAACATTTCCATTTAAAAAATACCTTTGCATTATTCAACTCTTTAATGCTTTCCTAAATGAGGAAGTAAAAATGATGAAAATGAGCTGGTAAGCTTTAAGCAACATTCGTACATTTTTCATGCTACAATTGCAAACACACCCTGTATGTCATTGCATTATATGGATATAGCACGTGGTCTACTAGAGATGTTTTTTGGGGGATCAGCATGTCTTCTAAGTATGAGGAATATTGTCAAAGATAGAAAGAATATCAAAATAATAATTTAAAATATTATCATAAGTGCTGCATCCTGATTTCAGTCCTAAATATTTAGCCATATCTCTACATTACTTTATAAAGGCAGATTATTTGCAGAGCTGGAAATTTCAAAAAATACTAAAGGAGGAAGATGATGATAGACATTTTTAAAGAACAAAGCAGCAGAGCAACTGCAGCTGTCAAAGGCTGCAGGACTACAGAATTTGTTGTTTAAATTCAAGAACATCAAGTGCAAAAGGAAGCAATCATATGGAACACTGTGGAAATATATATGGAAATAGTAAAACCATTTCACTTTGTTATTTTTGACCTATTGTGCAGTTTCTAACAGACTATATAGTCTGCAGAACCTGCAGCTTTAAAGACTCTTCTGTAAGGTACTGGTAAACAGGTTGATTTTTCAGGGGATCCACGGCTAGATATTGCTGGTTAAAATCTCAAGCAAAGGCACTGTATTCCTCTAAGATTTTAAGGATCCATTTATTCTGTAGCTGGACTAGTGTGCCCTGCTGAAAACTGAGCACTGAACACATCTTTTGCAAGTGCTTTTTTTCACTTTAATCAGATATCATATAACAACAATGCTGTGATTTTATACATGGAAATACAATAGGAAATGCAATATTAATACAGAAGAATTTAAAATTTAAAATTTAAAGAATACATTGAGAAAAGCAGTGTGGACTAAATGAGAATATAAATTACAATATATATAGTAATTCCTATTTTTTGCAAAATAGTGACTAAAGTCAAGCAATAGAATAAAAAACTAAATCTAATGATTGTGAATCCATTGTTTGCCAAAAGTATGAGCTGACTGACAAACTTTCAGTCCAGAATGGAATGTACAGAAATACTCAAATTCTTTAGTTTAATATGGTTTCATTTGGCAGTGTCATGGATTCAGGTCATTACCTGCAGTCTTCTTAAATCATTGGAATGAGAATTTCTCTCAGTCTTCCATGAATATACCCCACTTTGGGGTGATGAGGGAATGTCTGTATAGCTCATACACACACACACCTGGGATCATGTGCATGAAACCAAAGCTATGGAGGGGTTCTGGAAAATGAAGTTGGAGCAAAAGGAGCCCTTCCTCAGGTCTGATTCTGCAGCCACACCTGGCAGGGAACTTTCCTTGAAGTCACACACATTTCTATGGAGATTTCTTGCTGTACTTTTGCAGAATTCAGAGACCTAGAGAAGCATCCAGATGTGCATGTGTTTGGATGAACTGAATTGTTTGATTTCTGAAGGACTCAGACTAAAGGAATTGGTTATTTCTGAATTATGGGAAGCTTGGGTCTAAATCCAAATGCTCTTATAACATTGAGTTGTATCATGTGTGGTTAAAAAAATGCCTTTTATAGTGTCCTTAAAGCCAAATTCCCTCATGATCTCAGTCTTAAATTTTGATTGCCCCTGGAAGACACACTGTCAGTAAACTAATAGATGTCTCCAGAAACACCCAGAGTCCTCCCATGAGTCCTTGCAGAGCTCCATGGCCCTGGTCAGTGATGTATCTGCCTCCTTATCCCACATTCCACAGAGCCACCTGCATTATTGTTCCATCTTGCCAATGCCCTTGCGCTGTCCTGCCTGCAGCTGGACAGATACTACACCATGGATGTAATCCAGGAGTCTAACCATGGCCCATAGAAATCACTAGGCTTTGAGTTAAGCTTGAAACCATTTTGTGTTTTAGTTTCCAACCTGCAAAATGGAAAAAATTACCACCTTTCTTCAAGATTTCCTTCTATCCTGTTTTAACTGCACAGTACCTATGAAGATTTGAATTCCAATCTCAATTCAGTCTAGACTCTATGGTAATAAAAACTGATTTTACTAGAAATAAGCTGTATTTACAAGCTTTGTGTCTCTGTTCAGTCAAATACCAAGTTTCAACTCAAACTTAGTGAGTGGTCATACCTGTACTTTGTGATTTCTGCACCTACTGGGATGTGCTTATCAGGAGTATTCATTGCAGTTATGGGTACTTGCTTTATTTTTTTTAACTTTCTCTTTGATCTTTCTCCAAGCTCCCAGTTCTGTGAGCATTTCTCTTTTTATACCCAAGAGCAAAAGCAAAACAGCAGGAATTTGATTAAAGATTTAGCACAAACTATTAGATACTATGTCATTATTAGCAAAAAGCACTTCCCATGAATCAGAACATTTGCACTGTGAAGTGGAAAAACTGTACAACAGAGTTCACAGATTTACTTAATATTTTTGAAAGAAAAAAAAAATCCAGTTCTCTGTAGAGATAATGCCATGGGAACTAAAAAAGAGGCAATTTGTCATGTTAATCATAGATCTTACTATACAAATTCTCATATCTAATCTACTCAGTACAAAACTGTATTATAATGATTAAATGCTAAAAGCTTCATTTAAATAACAATCAGGTCATCTTGCAAGCTGATAAGCTCCCATCTCATAGATGAAAAGGAAACTGAATTGTAGAATTACAGCTCTTATTGGCAAAAAAAAAGATAAATTTTCAAAATGGATTAGATGTATGAGATCCCATCAGCACCATTGATACACAGGGCTCCTTGAAACACAGGACTCCTTTAACATAAGTGCTTTAGTGAAACAGAACTCCTTTAACATAAGTGCTGTAGTGAAACAGAACTCCTTTAACATAAGTGCTGTAGTGAAACAGAACTCCTTTAACATAAGTGCTTTAGTATAAGGTATAGACTAATAAAAGTTGGGTGTTGACTGCTATACACACAACCACTTTTGCAAAACAAAAACCTAGCCCTGGGACTATGATGATAAGTAAATAGGAGATGCTATGCCTAACACTAACTGCTTTTGAAGAAAATAAACCCGGATGGGCTAGGAAGATAAGGGGACAGAATGCGAGCTAATGGGTTTGGTTAACTGCTTATCTGCAGAACAAGGGCCTAGCCCATGGGCTAAGGGATAAGACACATGCTAACTGCTGTTTTAATGACAAATAAAAAACTGTCACAAAAGGGTAGAAAAATGTAAAAGGAGAATGGGGATATAATCAATAAACAATTATAAATGAAGTATAACTAATACAGTAATGTGTGGTTAGTAGAATTAAGTGTGTAGCAGTAGAATTAAGTATGTATTAGCAAAATGGATATGGTAAGTGTATTAAGAATAGTGTGCTGTGTTTGTAACCCTAAGATAAGAAAACCACAAGTCATGTAAGACCCTTTGGAGCTGCGACTTTCGATAAGTGACCAAAACAAGGGCGGATGACGAACTTGTAAACGTATAATGACGAACTTGTAAACGTATACTGACCAACTTGCAAACATATAAAAACCCTGGGTAACATGACTATGGCGGACACGCACATGGAGGTGTTAACCCCTGCGTGCTCCCAGCCTGGCCAGTAAAGGTGTGCTTTACTTTGCAGTACCATGCTATGGAGTAGATTCCTTTGAATCTGCCATGTTTCTCCAAATTGCAGCCACTGGTACTGTGATCTATTGTGGCATGACTCCAGCTGCATTGGGAATCATCTCTGTTGAGATCTTGACCTATGAACTGTGCTATGCTGGCTTCATGCTGATATTAACTGGATCCAAATCTTCCCACCTTTCCCATATAATACTGTTTATTTAATTCATTATGGACACACTGATACAGTGGCTGTAGCAGTCTTATACATGCACAGTTTCATAGCTAGGCTTGTGTTATTAATTGGTTATGAAACAGTTTAATTTCTGAATGATCAACCTTTCAAAATTCAGCCTCTAACTACTTATAGTTGTTCTTAATTTGAAATGTTGGCATGTAAATTTAAACATCTTCCTCATCACTTTTTTTCTAAAAATTCATTGTCGTAATTCACTTTTCCAGTCTGTCAAAGAAAGAACCATAATAATTAACTTTTTTGACCTAAGCCTGATTTGGGAAGTTTAACTAACATGCCACAGTGTCCTTTGTAGGAGAGATTTTTATTAGAGGTAAAAGCTCAAAGAAAGAGTCAAGGATGAAACTCTGAGTGATTAAAAAATCACCTTGGTGTGGAAAGGACTGTAAATAAAGTGAGAGCATAAATGAACTTGCTCCCATTGCAGTCTCATAGCTGCAAGGGGCCTCAAGCTCACCACATACTTTTTCACTTTAAGAGGCCTTCTACATAACACAAATTAAAACCAGGGCATGACTTTTCTTAGAACCTGTGCCAGGCATTTTATTTTCATAGGTGTCAAATCTAAAATCATGCTTTCCTCTTACTTATGCATTGATGGAGGTGGAAGAAATGAGGGAGAAGTGAGCTCTGATTACTTGAATAAAAAGTGTTAGTCAGTTTGAACCATTTTCTTTCTGTCCTGCAGGTTCCTGGCTGACCCTTATGCATGGAGTTGGGGGTGGGGAACAACACTAGTCTAGACAGAAGAGGCCAACAACTAGTTGTCCACTCAGGTTTCAGATTATAAATGAAAAATGTTCAATTTCTCACAGATGTTTGGCAGCCACTCTGCTTTCACTCTAATCACAAGCAGGATTTCTTCTGCCTGAAGAATGCAGTGACCAGTAGACATACAGAGACACACAGAATAACGATTCCATCTGCTGTGGTTTAGGTTTATCAAATAATAAGTTTTTAGAAGTGAGATCATTAGGACTATGGCCTTCCTAAATGTATTATCTTATTCAGACATGGCACATCTTCTTTTAAACTTTGGGGATTCAAATGTTTCTTTCATGTAGAATGGTATTTGTCAGTGGATTTGTTCCAGGGATTAATTATACCTTTAAATCTAATGTCAGACTGTATCTGTAGAGACTCTTGAAGGTTTACCAAAAACATAGAGTTAAAAACTCTATATATGCCCAGTTTACAAGTAAAGGAATGAGTCAAAATCCTGTTGTGGACCTTACCAGGAATTCTGATCTGAGGTGCATTGGGCAGTATAAACAGAAACATTGCACTTTAAAATGAAACAGAAATTGTCAGCTGAATAGCAGGAGGAACTTTGTGACAGAGTGACATATTTGATTGTGAAATAGTCTCCTAGAATAAGTGCTGGAAACAAAATCACTTGGAATATTCAGGAGCTGATAAACAAAATCTACTGGAAATACAAGGGGACTATCATGCCTTGGCAGAGCAAATGACTTTTCTTAACTTGCTTTTTTCTTAGATTATCAGGGACTATCATTTATTACTTTGTACAGGAGATATCCCAGTGTGTAACGATGCAGTTTCTAGATACTATCACAATTCAAGTGATGTTAAAATAACACTGTCTCACTAACACTTGGAAATGAAAACTTAGGCAAGATATTCAAAGAAACTAAAGAACCTGTTGTTCACAGTCAGAGTACACACAGGACGAGAGCAAGTCAATCAGGCAAAGACCCAAGGAAATGTCTTAGCCTAACCTCTCTATCTATCATTGCTTGAAAATATATGCATTGAAAGAGAAAAGAGGAGAGACTGATTTAAAGAGAGAGGGTGATTGTGTTACTTTGGATGACTTTTTTAAATTTTAGAGGATATTCTGAAAGGACAGAAATATCTGAGGAAGATGTGGGTGAGTGGATGCAAAGGACTGACAGAAAGAAATTGGAAGAATACTAAAATAAAAAATCCTTATAAAGCACTTATAAAATCAATTTTCCATACTTACATACTCTAATTACCTATCTGTCATTTGTCAACAAAGGAAAAAACCCAGTCTGCTGACCTAAGTTTCTGGGAACACTTCTCAAAACACACATTTGGAATGGCAAAGGTGTAAAGATTTATTCAAACAATGGACTAAGAATTATTGTGCTGAAAATTTGTAAATTTTCATGCATAATTGTCGATTATTTAAGTAAGGGAAATCACAGCCTCCACAGGTTTTCAAGCTGCATACAGACAGAAATCATTAAATAAGCGATTCCTGATGTGTATGGTTGTTCCATTTTCCAACTTTGATAGTTCTGCTTCTGAGACTTGGAATGCCATACATTCCTAACTGACACGTGGCTGGAAAGGCAGTATGTCCAGTTCTTTTGGAGATGTGTGGGTCTGCTATAGCTTTCAGCTCTAGGCAGGATTTCAGGAAAAAAGGAAAAGGGTCCCAATACACAAAGCTAAGTTTTGGAGAACTAAATTATCAAGGAGTTTCTAGCAAAGAGACAAATAATATAATGGCATCTATGAGGCGATTTACCACTTTTGATGCTATTTAAGATAAGGCATATCATGAGTTACATTAAAACATAGCAGGAGGAATGAGGAAGTATTTTAAGGAAAGAAACCCCCAGGTTCAGAGAATCTGGTGAACTTGCTTATGAGCTAAGTTTCTTGGGTTTCATAACTTTTACCAGGGTTCTGATCCAATTGCAATACACTACAGTACAATGTTAAACTGCTGGCTGACTTCAAAAAAGCAGAGGCTATATGAAAGGTTTGATTTAATGTTGACTAAATTAATATGGCAGAATGACTCTAAATCTCTGGTTTTGAAAGTGTACAAAATTTGCATTTATTCAGCTGTGATCTGCTTTGTCCTTCTGCTGCTGCATTCACACAGCTGTGGCTCCTCTGAAGACTGTCCCTGGTGCCTGGCAGCAGTATCTTCCAAAAACCACAGGTATTCACTGACAGGTGAGCAGATCCACTGTGGAGCTGGGGAGAGCAGACACTGCTCCATATCTGTGTCAGAACTGCTGACTGCTGGGGTTGTGTGTACTTTGAGAACTGATGCCAAAATAATAGCCTGTGAAGTGAAAACTTTATAACCCAGAGGGGCAAAACAAAACAAAAAAAAATCTGCTAATGCTGCAAAATCAGGACTCAGTCTCAAACATGCAGTGATGTTCATTTCTATGTATTTACTGTATGTTATACTTAAGCTGCCAAATGTAAAAGCAAAGACCTTCCTAGGTAAAATTTTACTGTAAAATATAAACAACAAGAAGCATAGAGCTGCAGGCCTGGAAGTTTGATTGGTTCTTTAAATTATGGCTTTCCAGTTCTAAGAGAAAATCACACACTATATCAGTGTATAGACAGCAGATCATAATAACAACTGTCATAATAATCAATATAGACAGAAATTGATATTTCTTCTATAAACTTCTAAAATTTCCAAAGAAAGGCTGTGATTCTCTATAAAATTATATTATTTTCTTAGCCAAGTAAGGTTCCTATAGAACATTTTTCTGCTTACTGTAAAACCTGTGGGGGTTTTAGTCTATGCTACATTTGTTAGGACTTTTCTGCAAAGGTCCAACTTTTGCTGCTATCCAAAAGAGAAGCAAATATTTTATTCTATACCCATTTGTTAATATTTCTTAATGGATCAATTGGGAAAATATTTCTGTCCCTTTTGAAACTTATAAATATCTTCTTTTGTAGTAAAAATGCCACTAAAATATCAATGCTTACTGAACTTAAACCACTCTGGAAAACGAAAGCAGATAGGTCCAGAAAGCTCTCTTAAGGACATTGATTGATCAGGCAGGATTGGAAATATAAAACTTTCGCTACTGAACCCAGACCTAGACTACATATATCTCATTGGAAATTAAACCAAATTACTTTTCAAGATTTCTTGACGTGCTGCTTCCTTTACCATGTTTGCATTACTTTCTGCTGTGGTAAAGATAAAGGATTCAGATTTTAGAGTTAAAACTCAACTTTTAATTACTCTGAAAATGAAAATATTTTGAAGACTAATACTTTTAATATATTCAGATTACTGCCAGATCAGTCAGCATTTCATCATGGGTTGATAGTGTTTTCTTCTGGTAGTAAGTCATATTATGACTTCACATCATGACTTCACATCTTAAATTTCCTCAAAAAGTCAATTTTCACCAGAAGTACAGGTTTTTTTCCAAGCTATATTCAACTTAACCATAACATAATTTAGGAATTTAATTTATTCTATGTTCTTGCAACTGCAGGTCTCAGCAGTTGAATGGATGACACTTTTTTCCTTTTTTTAAGCTTGGGAGCATAGAATTTGTTTGCTAAGGCTTTTTATAGAATTTAAGAAATTTTAAAAACCCAAATCATTCATCCACTTCTATATAAGTGGTTATGTATATATTTGTAAGTACTTATATATGTGTATATTTTTTCTTTGAATGTAACCAGGATGATAATTTTATATTGTATTTGTATTATTATGCAGATGCTGCCCCTAAGAAAAAGCCTTGCATGAAAACTATTTTTTTGTGTAATATGACATGTGCATAGGCAGACTATTCCACTCTTCCCAAACTAGTTTTGCAGGCAGGAAACATGTCACAGGTTTTTTGAGACAATCACAAAAACACCCAGAGCTCTGCAGCATCTCAGTGTTTGTTGGAGCAGGGCTGGTGAGTAACCACGAAGGACATACTGGTAGTTCTAGTGCCTCATAAAGAGAGCAGCTCCAGTGCTCTACACGCTATGCTTTGATCCAAGTGTAGCCAAAGATGAATTTAGAGGATGGGTGAACGTGGGCATGAATGAAATGGAGGTATCTGGGGAGAGGAAAAGAGGAGCAGAGGATTGGAACTGTAACTACAAAAATTTCAGAGAACTTAGAGGAGACATGGGGATGTACTAATAGGAATGTAGGAGGGGCTGGGCAGGGTCCTTGGGGTTCTTTCATCCTGGGAAAGGTACACAGTAAAGCTGCATGAAGTAGCTGCCAAGTTGGGCATATGTCTCAGGGTGGACAGCCAGCACCACTGATGGCTTCATTGATGCTGCTGTAATAGAAGCTGAGATCCAAAGGAGAAAGGCAGTGAAAAAGCCCTGTTGTATCACCCTTGCATTCCACGCTGATGAGCTATGAGGCAGTCGTGAACTGTGTCTTGCCCATGTGAGGAGAGATCACTCCTCAATGAAATACTTCCTTTTCTGAAGTGAGAATATGAAATGCAGATTGCATTGAGTGCTGCAAAAACTGTTTCTGGCAAAGAAATGAGAATGCTACACCAGAGTGAGGCTAATTCTATTGGAAGACTGACAAATTAAATGTCTCAAACTGAAACAAAACAAAAAAAAAAGCTATGGAAACTTTATATTAATCAATAGGAGTCTTTTTTATTTAATCCAACAGTTCAGGACTAATTCTTTTAGGTGCAGTAGGATGTGATATTGTTTATCTGGTGAAAACAGCTGTTGCCTTTGTGCTTGTGTTCAGGAACCAGATAATTTTAATGATTCACGCCTCGTAGCATTTATATATAGGAGCTGTATCAAGCTCCCTGTAGCTGCTGCACTTCCTCATGTGTTGGGCTGAGGTCCAATAGGGGATGTAACAACATTTATGATAAATACTGAAGATTCTGTTAAGTCCAAAATTATTCTTCCTGCTGAGAGGATGAAGTAGGAAGGGAAGGAATTTTTCTATTATGCCTCAAAAGTGCAGAATTACTTTTGGCTGCAGCCCTGGAAATTCTCCTTCATAGGAGAGCTACAGTGGAGGACTAAATGAGGTCATGCTTTCATCTCCCTCGCACCTACTTCATTCTGATGTGCAAAGGACTGATAAGAAGGGAGCTCTGTATCAAAAGTGTGTAATGGGGAAGAGGAGAGAAGAATGGAATCATAAGGGAGAGGCAGGAGGAGAGTTTCAGACCCATGGCACCTCCCTCCTGGAGAGAGGTCACAGTATTTCACAGCAGTCAGTCTTCTGAGGAGACATTTGCTTCGTACTGCTCTTGCAGTGATCATATAGCAGTAAATTATTGGGGGGCAATGGTTGGGAATCCAAGTAGCTCAGATGCAAACCTGTCTCTTAACTTGATTTTCCATTGCTTACATTAATCTTCCATTTTATGAATGAAGGCAGTTGCTCTACCCAGGACAGGAAATCAAATGTATTACTTTTCAAGACAGGATGGCAGAAGTCCAAACACATCTAACAGGGGAAGGAAGCAATCTTATCAGCCTTTCTGGCCCATTGATAAAACCGTAGAAGGAAATCATTCAGCTTTAAATGAGGAAAAGGAAGTCTTAGATAAAATTCAGAAGTTGCCTTGGGAGTTTTCATATCACATCAATGAAAAAGTCACATACAATTAACCAAGCATTCTAGTCTGTATGAAGGGCTTTATTTGTGACATCAAAGCAAAACTATTTACAGTTTGTGACAAGCTTCTCCACAGTGCATCAGTCGAGATTTTTCTGGCCTGTCTACTTGGTCAGATACCTTTTCTCTAAGCTCTCCTTTATTGAAAAAAGCCTGCAGCATCCTGGGTTTTTTTGTTCTATTAATGTAATAAAATCTGATTTTTAGTCACCATTGCACACAGAATGTTTTGACATCTTGGTCTTATTTTTAATTAAAAAAGCTAATTATTTGTATTCAGAGCAAACAGTAAATACAGTTAGTCTGGGGGTTTGTACCTAAGCTACTGTCTCTACTGACAGTATGTCACGCCATATAAAAATAATAGTTTGAGGTAGCAGTAGCTCATGAATTTCTGCAGTGTACCTAATTTTACACAACAGACATATCCAGTGCCTCATGCGCTTTCTAGCAAACTAATCTATCACACTGTGATTGCTGTGATAATACAAAACAAACATAATCCCAATTTAGTTAGTTAGATTTAGCACAGTTTAGATTGTTGGAATGGCTCAAAGAAGTCTGGGGTAAAGGGGAGCCTGACATTTTTTCCTTAGGTGTATACTCTGTGATAATTTGAGATACAGTAAGTTAATTTCAGACTAAATCTTGAGATAAAGAACATAATATACATTCAGACAAAACCTAAACATTGTAGTATATCAATTGTATCAGTAGTTAGGATTTTGATAAACATTTTTCTTTAGATGCAGAGATTCTGGTTAATGCTGAATACCTGTATCTTCCTGCTAAATTAATTTTAATTAATGGTATTAATGCTCCACGAGTGTAGGACTCTCAGTATATGCTCTGTATTTTTAAAATAAAATTCTTATGTTTGAACTCAGATAAGAAACTTGAAAGTTTAAGCAAGGCCTTGTGGATGTGGTGCCTTTCTGACTGCTGAGACAAACAAGCACATTGAGTATGCAGATAGCTGGATTATAGAAATGATGAGTCCATGCATGCTTAAAACATACAGAAAGCTATTATCAACAATTGCACTCAGTTTAGTGTATCTTGAGAATAAAGCATTTGTTTACTATCTCTCTGTGAAATCCAGAAGCATATTCTTGCCAGACTCTCTCAAACTTGGCCATCTATCTAACATTGCTTTATTATTCTAGAAGACTTGGTACTTAAAATTTCATTTGAATGTTTTTGATGTCATTCTTCTGTTTTCAGTCTTATAGGTGACAACTGAAGTTACCATTATGGGCAGGAAGTTTGAAGCATAATTTATTTTTAGGAATGTAAACGTTTTTCTCTGAAGAAATGAGCAGATTGTCTACATATGTCTAGTAGTAAGTATATGGGATAGAGAACTGCATGAGATTCCCCCCCCCCCTTCCTGGAATTAATACTGTGATGGGCACCTGAAAAAATGCCACAGACAGCAGAAAATGTGCTGCTTTCCTACTTCTGTTTTTTCTGCTCTAATCAGGCTAAAATGGAATTCTGGCTGTTCTACCTACTTTTTTTGTTTACTTATTTTAAAGCTTGTTTTGTTATCCTAGATCCACTATGTAGCTGTCAAGCCTGATTTATCAGAGCCCTGTTCACTGTGACCTTTAAAGTATGATGTTACTGTAGCAAAGTCGGTTTTCCAGTAACAGGAGAAATGAATCAGTTGACATAGCCATGGCCTTTTGCAACTTGCAGGATTTATGGGGTCATGGGTGCTCTTTGTGCAGGTCTTTGTGCAGTTAGGCTGTAGGGCAGCAATACAAGAGCTAAGTCAAATCTCAAAATGTTGCTGCTCTATCCCACTCCTGTTATAACATGAAGCGGCAGAGGTGGAACTGCATTGTTGAACATTCATCAAGACAAAAAGAAAGCCTTAGTTCTCATAGAATAATCCTGACTGCTTGTCATTTTTCAGGCAAAAGAGGTAGAAACCAAAGTATTCAATCATCCCATGCAGTCTCCAGTGGAATCAAAATAAGCTCTATGGGAATGGCAAATCCCACAGATCTTCATCCAGTCAAGTAACTTCCTCTGCTCTAACAAGCTGCTACAGAGTATTTTTAACTTTTTCTTGGTACACATTCAGACTGCCTCCCACTTGTGGTTGTCTGTAATTCAGGGCAGGACTCTCAAATGGAATGGGAACACATCTGGGCAGTCTCCAAACAAGCTCAAGCAATCATCGATATGGTATAGAGGAGATCTTTGCATTGTTTATAGTGTAACATTGTGTCATATACATACATACACATGTGTGCGTGTGTGTGTGTGTGTGTGTCCATGTCCCCTGATTATTTAGCTTAAATGCTGAACAAACTGTCTCATTACAGGACTTCTCAAAATAGTTTTTTTTAAAAAACCAAAACACAATACAAATTACACACTGAATTTCTGATTATATGATTTACTCTTGACTGAAAAGAATGCTTAGCCTCCACAATGCTGATCCAAAAGCAGCCCCTCGTTTGAGTTTGTTTCATTCCTACGTGCACAGCCTATTTCAGCTGTGATGTTTTTTCAGGCTCAATACAAAAATGTAATTTGGTATAGCACAGGTTTTAGTCTTCATTTAGGTCAAATTAAAATTGAATCTGACAGTAAGAAATAGGTTAATTGCTTTAGACTCAATTTAACAGGATTTAGCCTTTGTATAAAAACACTTTTCTTGTGGAAAAAAACCCATTTTTTTCTAGGTGAAGTAGGAGGGATACTTAGTTTTCAGTATCACTATAAAAAAAACTTTTTATTTTTAATCTTTATAAAGAGATATTACAATATTAAGGTATTAAATAGTCAATATAAACTTTAGATAAAACCTACCAAGGTATAATCTTTACAGGTAACAGAAGACTTCTTTCTGAGCTATTCTTAGGAGCAGCCCAAGAAACTACTTAGTAGCAGTAACCTATGGAAGAGACAGCAGTCTTTTGTTTTCTTTCAAAGATTGCAATTGTGAAAAAAATACATTTATTTAACATTTCACTTGGACTCACACAGTCTCACTAATGTTCTAGTCATGAGTAGAACCAAGGATTGGCCCATTGTCTGCTTCTCTGCACTTCTTGTCCAACTGGGAGATGAGAAGAAGGAATAGAGCAGAGTTCTCATTCCCCTGTGAGTGTGACTCAGCCACTCCAGGTCTCATTGAACTGGAGGTTACCCCACAATAATTCGTAATTTCTGCAATATGATTTTCACCAGGACATTGACTCTTGATAATCAGGTATACCAAATAATAGCTCCAAAACTTGTTATATAGGTAATTTAATCTTTCACATAAATCCAGAAGGTAATTAAACTGTAAAAAAACCCCAAAAACATATTAATAATCCTGATAATTTCCTGTTGGACGTCAATTTACCATAAATTTTTGTTTTTTATAAAGCGTGGTTGACTTGTTGGTTTTATTAGAGAGGAACCTATGCAGATTGTGTATGCTGCTAACTGAAATAAAAGAAATAGGGAAAATGCAAACATTTCTTATATATTCTGGACTTATACATAAGAAGTTTTATAATAGGTGTTTCCCAATTTGTTGCTTCCCTGCAATCATTACTGGAATTGTTCTGCCAAAGCATTGATGAAACACGTGTTACAAAGTATTTGCGGCTTTGAGAGCTAAAGGGAGGGTCATGTTCTGGCTGATTATGTATCTGTTTTACAGGAGAATGTGGCCCTCTCCTCTGAGAAAGCTAAAGCTTTGTTTCCCAACCAAGAAGATAACTAGGTACCAGAAAACCTTTGGAATAACATTTGAGATTAAGAGCATCTAAAAATGGAAGAAGAATGATAAAAGGTTGATGGCGGAGAGAAAATGGTAGTTTAACTCCTCTGGCATGGAATGACATGTCTGGACTTTACCTAGGAAGCAGGTTTGACATTTATACTGTTTATCTCAGTGTGGCATCAGAGAACTGAATTTCTGTCTGTGTGACTATGGGAAAGTCACTTTCCCCTCTTGTCCTTCCATTCCCACCATAACCTCTGATTTGTCTTCATTTAGGATTTCAGTTCTGTGCGACTGGAAACTGTTAATTTGTGCAGCCCTTAAAGCATAAATCTCAGATGCAGCTTCTGCATGTTGCTGGAATACCAACATTGCTGTTTCTGTTATGAGTCAAAAGAAGTCACTTCATCTCTTTGCTCTTATTTCCTCAAGTTTAAAATGGGACAATAAATCACGAGTGGGTTATGATTAAGTGATTATTGCTAATGAAATATGTTTGGTTTCTCAGAGAGGTTTTAAGGAGAGCAAAATATTGAGGGAATCACAAAGATATTCCATTTGGTTTTCATTAATTCACATATGCTATATGATTGACTTTAAAAAATGCTCTTTTGGTCAATCATGGAATAGTCCGTGATCTTCTGTGTCAAGTCTGAGGATCCTCCTCTACCATTCATGAGTGACACTGTGTAAACAACAGTAGAGCAACCTCAAAAGACTAGTGAGCCCTCTAAGAATGAAACCCAAACTAGTATGTCACTTTTCTCAAAGTACACTGGACAAGCACACTGGAAAGCTGTTCAAATTTCAATTAAGAAAATGAAACTATTTTGTATCAAAAGCTGATTCATTTTAGCAATGCAAGGCATTGAGAGCTGGGCTGGCAGTCCAGTGATAATATTATCATAAATCCACAAGGAATGATCCAGTCTTTCATCTGTCAGGAACCTTGCTGTATACAGTGTAAGGAACACAGAGAATTTTAGTGCAGGAAAGCATATGGAGAGGCCAGAGTGGAAGAGACAGAAAAGCCCATTTTTCCCAGGAATCCAATAAATAAAAAGTGAGATAATAAATAAAAGGATAACCTGCCAGCTTTTAACCTGGATGAAGGATAAAAATCTTTTTTTCCAAAACATTTTTCCTAGGGAATGGTAATAAGTTCTAACTGTGGATAGAAAGCTTCCTCAGAGATGTTGGTGAATGACCAAGTGGCTTAGTGGACAGTGGGAGTGTAGAAGTAAGAAAACAGCTAGACTTTACAAAATTTTAGTCATTTTGATTCTCATATTTTTTACAAGATTTAAGGTCTGACTGGAAATATATTATTTTTGTTACTTAAAACACTTAGCAATTCATAAGCTCTGTTGATTTCAGATATATATAATTAGAACAAAAAGCTTTTCAGTGATAGAATGCTTCATTTTAGTCAGAAGAATTCCATATTTGTTTCCAATTTGCATGGCTACAGGAAATGATATCTTTTTATTTGCATGTGTATGCATCTATGTGCACACAGTGAATTTAGAAATACAATAACCCTGGAGGGATGCTGAATATGCTGGCACTGAAGAAGAGAGAAAGACAAACTGCCTGATAACTGAAGAAACAGTTCATTTTACTCTGTGCAGGCAGGCAGGAAAGGGAGTGCAACGTAAGCAAGACATTTCATTTGTGGTTGAATCCACAGATGAGCTATTGTAGAAAGTATTCTCCAAAACATGCTTACATGGGAGATGGGGCACGTGGTACTGATTAGATTTAGTACCAGCAGGGCAGTTTTATTACACAGAAACACTATGGTTTGAAAGTTGCAAATGTGTTTCAGTGTTGGAAGGCTGCTCCTTTAGCATTTCCTGCTTTACTGGGAATTTATGGGGCTCTGCACCTTCTCAGAAAATGCTCAGCACCTTTTAGCTTTGACTGATGTTAAAGTTGGAGAGATTCAAAGCTAGAGACAATGTTTTCTTTTAACAGTCAAATACGCTGGAAAACAAAGGAGAAAAAATGCCTCACATTCCACTGAAGTCAGTGGTTTCTGTCTCTTTTTGCACTTCAGATCACTTCCAGCCCACTTTGGCAGGAGAAGAAGAGTCTGTGTTTGAGTCTGTGTTGTCTGCCTTCATCTATAGGCTCATGCATGGGCCCTAAGCTCACCCCTCTCAGACAGGGAATGCTGCTCTCCTCTGCTGTGGCCTCTCACTGACTGCCTTCCTCACTATAAGCCGACAGATTAGCAATAAGAGCAATAAGAAAAAAAAAAATGTACAGCCTTTTTTTTTAATATTTGGTCTTCTTGTGACGTGCTTCTGATTTGATTTACACTCTTGTTATCTAGATGATACCTAGACATTTAGTCAGTGGAATGTTTAGCTGGATTTACTCAGATACCTTAGATCTATAAAAACATGAGACAGAAAATTTTTGAGCACGTTTATCTGAAAATGTCAGTAATTAAGGTTTTACAGTGTTGTTATTCTTAAGAATATCTCCTGAGCTTTGATGTAACAACCAGACTGAAGAATGTTGAGCACCATTCTTGGGAATTGTTTTGCTGCTAGAAGCAGATTTACACAGTAAATAAAAACTATTTTAGAATCAGTTTAACCAAATTAAAGAAAATATATTAGTATATGTTGGATTTAACACAACATTTCAGCATTTCTTTGTCTGTTTTCTTCTTTTTACTTCCTCTCTCTTTTCTAGAATATTTCTAGACTATCTAGGCTGAACTTAAAGTTGCAAAGTAATTTATTGCTAACAGAGTCAGAGGAGTAAATGAGAAGTAAAATAAGACCTTCAAAGACACTGTTTCTCCACTCACCCCCCTCCCTCCTTCCCAGCAGCAGCACAGGGGGACAAGGCACGGGGAACAGGGGGTAGGTCAGTTCATCACAGAGATCTTTCTTCCGCTGCTCAGGGAGAGGAGACTTGTCCTCTGTGTAGCTGTGGGTCCCAATCACATGAGCAGCAGCCCGCCCGAACCTGCCGCAACGTGAGCTGCTTCACATGTCTGCTGAGGATTAGTGTGAAAGGTTATTTGTAGTTAATAAATAGAACTTATTGCCCATGTAATGCCTGTTCAGAGCTTGACTGTTATTTCTGCACCCTAAAACGTTATGCAGGAAGACAAAAATGTTGATCGTGTTAATAAATTACCATTTGTCTATAAACTTCCATTCTCAAATGAGTAAACATTAGATGCACCTACTCTAAGCCTAAAATCCTTAATAATTTAATTTGTTTTAAATTGTACTACTGATCCATCCAAACTGGTACACTAAGTGTACAACTGACTGTTGCTGTAAAATTCACAGAAATTTATCTGGAAGGTAATCTAGTCCATGGCATACTTTTTAAAGTTTATTACCATTTCATACAAGCATCTCATTGCTGTAAAGAATCCTAAGAAGCTGCTTAAAGTAACTTGACAAAAGACAGAACATGTCTCTTTCTAGAATCTTATCCTCTAAACCCTCCTTCATGAAAACGATCATGTTTTCATTATAGTTCAAATCTTCACTGGGATGTATGTGAAGACACAATTCTCATGCCTGTTTTAATATTTCTGACCTGGGTATGTACGGTCTTGAAAGACAGGCTTGTAAAGCAATTGACACTAAAGTTTTTCACAGGAGGAGGCAGCTGTAACTACAGGCAGGTGGATGGATAGAGGGGACACACTCTGACAGCACGGAAATGGAATTGAGGAAGCCCCATGCATTTTTCTTCACAGACCCTTTGCAGTCTCCTGACCTTACGGTCTGAATTTTAACTGTGTTAGAATTTCTAGTTCAGGGTTTGTTTACAGCACTGGCTTCTTTTTCTTGATAGTTGTTCAAGGTTGTGAAGATCTGCCTAAAAATAAAAATTAGAGCATGTCCCTTGTGCACATTTCTGTCTCCTTTCTCAAATGAGACCAGTCAGAGATCAACTGACACAGATACTTGGAGTCTTGGTTGGATATAGAACATTGCTGAATACACCAGGGCACCAATGAGTTCTGCTCTGGGTGCACAGTGGCTCTATGATTCCTCCTGACAAAGGACTGGCCCTGTAACCTGAGTGAGGCTGCTGGGAAGGGATGTGCTCTTTGCAGAACCTTCTGTGAGAAAGGTTCTGTGACAAGAAATTTGGACACCTGCTGTCCAGGGTCTTGTTCCACCAGTATTCCGGCGTGATCAGTACATTGAACATGAATGCCCAAAGAGCTGGTAGCCACTCTTGTATCCACGGCTGTGTGTCTGTGGTAGGAATATGGACAAACACATCTTCCTGTTTTTCATTCCTTACTCCTGGTAAGCAAAGTCCCTGCACTGGTGCAATGCAAACAGATTGCGCCAAACGCTGTCCTTTAGACTTTGCTCTGACACGTGGTGACCAGCCGTGCCCGCGGTGCCTGCCCCGGCCCCAGCCCGTCACTGCTCGGCTGCCCAAGCGCGCTCCGCCGTGACGTCATCAATCGCTACCGACTGTGGCCGGGCCGTGCCGTCGGGCGCGCACCTGCCGCGGGTGCTGCGCGCGCGCCACCTCTGGGTGAGGAGGTGAATGGCTCCGGGGACATGGGCGGGGGCCGTGGACTCGCGGAGTGGTGTGGAGAGAGACCCAGGGACTACCTCGTCCCAAGCCCCTGCGTGGGGAGGGACACCTCCCACCGCACCATGTTACTTCAAGCCCCGTCCAGCCGGGCCTTGAACACTTCAGGGATGGGGCAGCCACAGCTTCTCTGGGCCTCACCACCCTCACAGTTCTAAAGTTCTAATCTAAACTTACCCTCTTTTAGTGTAAAACCATTACCCCGTGTCCTATCACAACAGGCCTTGCTAAAAAGCCTGTCTATCTTTCTTACAAGCCCTCTTTAAGGCCCTTTTGCTGTAAGGCAGCAGAGCCTTTTTTTTTTCTCTTCAGGCTGAACAACCCCAATTCTCTCAGCCTCTCCTTGCAGAAAATGTGTCTGTCTTTCAATTTCTCTGCCATTTCTATATTCAATGAATTTAAAGATCAGCATCAGTAAGTTCAGTGAAAAACTTATTCTTCTTTACTTGAATGATGGAGATATAGGTTACCTCTGTTCATCTTTGTGTTCCTTTTCACCACAGATTCCCCTTTAAAAGTCCTTGAGCTTAGTGATGTGTAATTGTCCCCATTTTTTGAAGAATAACATTTGGGATGACTTATATATATATATAAATCTACACTGTTCCTTCAAAAAGGACCATTTAAAAAATTGTCTATATGGTATTCACGGTATTCACTGTTCTTCAGTTTAGTCCAGAAAAGGAAGCAAATCTCTTATGAGGCATCAGCAAGTCCAGGATGCACACAGCTGAGAGGAAAGCAGGTCATTTTCAAGGACCTGCTTGTGCCGAGTTTCATGAAACACACATTTCTAATAGTGCATGCTGTCAGTGGAAAGGTTTTTTGAAGTGAGTTTTCCTGTCTCTTGACTAGTTGTATGTTGCGAACAGTTAACATGCTGAGTATTATCATTCATGCCATTTTCTCCTGTGCCACAAACAGTATTTACAAAGAAGAAATTAGGTGGATAATTGTCTGGCAAGTTCTATCTCTGCTAACTAGATTTCCTTTCCATTATGTGCTTTACAGACTCTATTATTACCCACTGGAATATACTTTCAAACCAATTTTTCAGGATGCAACTTGATCTACTGTTTTCATTACCTTCACTCCTGGTGCTTATCTCCTACAGTTCATAAAACATCTATTTGGATGGGTACAGTTCTATTCTTTCAGTTCTTCAGAGGTATTGTATGACTGTCTTCAATTCCCACATTTTCTTCTTACACATGTATATATGGTGATTTCATCAACCCTCAGCTTCAAAGCTTGCCTGTGCTCAGATGTTTTTCAAGTCCACCTCTCCACTTCTAAGCACTTTCCTATCACATAATGTTGCTTCATTTCCTGTTGAATATCTTCTTCACCACAGTCCTCCCAGTTGCTCAACCCTGTAATAACATGCTGCTTTATTCATCAAATATTCATATTTCACTGCTTCATGCAAAACATTCCCTAATAACATTTCTAGTAAACATGCTTGTTCTTTGCCCACAGCTATGACTCTCTAAGGTCACTCCCCGGCCCTGACTGTTGTAACATCTTCCACAATTTCTGTGATCTGGAATTTCTCTCTCCCTTCTCCCCATAGTTTATATGAAATGTATTTGTTGTCTCATGTTCTTAGCCTGGCCATTTGACCAGATCCTTCCATTGTCTCTGCCACATAATTTGATCTACTAAACATTACTTTCCACCTCCCCCTACTTAGGAATCCTTAGCTCACAGTGAAGTTGACTTTTTTGGAGATGCTACAGGCCCTGTCATTCTGACTCAAGTTCCACAGAGCTGCAGGAAAACCCTGCATGCTATGTAGGAAAATATACTCCAAACCTAAGGACAGAAAAAAGAGATGTGACATTTCCCAGTATTTCAAACCCCAGAGAGAATCCCTGATGGCAAATTTAACAAGCAATTGTTTGTGTTGGACAATATGACAACTATTGAGCAAGCAGCTGTTGCTCCAGATGAAGTATGTATGACAGCTGGTGAGTCTAGGTGCATCACTGTGGAATAAATCAACAGAGCTTTAGCATGTTGGTTTGTTCCTGGCTCTCTTGATGGCATTTAAGTCAATTTCTTGGATGTTCTGCTCTCAATCCTTAAGAAACAATTTTTTGCACAGGAAATCTTTCATGTTTCTGACTCCATCGGTTCAGTCTTCTTTCTGAAAAGAATCTTCGTATCCTAAAACTTCCTCACTAGAGAAAAGCAACATGGAGAAATAGTATTTTAAAGATGATATTCCCTTTTCTCACTTTGATATAAACTCTGAAGCAATGCAGGAAAACAATTTTTAAAATGTCCTAGGGCTTGTTTTTTTTCTGTTTACCTATTTATCTTTCTTGTCTGTTTGGTGATAAAATCATAAAGATCCTTGTAAATCACTCAAAGCTTGTGTTTCCCCAACATTTACTACTGTGTTTTTAAAATATATTCCTCATTGGTAGACTAGTGCAATCGTGGGAGTTAATAATCAGATTTAGTGTTCTTTGGTGAATCAGTATTTACACTGCTGCAATGCAGTGGGAATGGGAGTTTACCCTACTGAGTATTTGGTAAATGCAGTACAAATGTTGCAGGAAGATTCCTATGCTTTCCATTATAAACAATCCATTCCAAAGGCTGTAACTTGTCACAGAAAAATAGATTAGAGTGTTACAGATGAGATTAGACACTGACCTAGCTTTGGGTCTCCATAAATAAGTGGAATCTGTAAAAGAGTAAAGGTAAAAAGGAAACTTGTTTCTGGTTTTGCTCTTGTGCCTTTCTTTTCATCTTTGGGACCAAACATCTCTGTTTTAATGGAAGTTCCTTAAAATTATGGGAGAGATGGGGGCATTCACAATCAGATCCTATATTTTGTTTTGGGTCTGTATGAGGGCTGAGAACATTCAGGAAAAACGAGAGAGTAGATGGTGCTCTCCATGCAAGTGTTCACTAGCAAAGATGGCGGACTCACTGTTTTGCCACTCTGAGCAGCCTGGGAACATCTGGGATTTCTGGAATCCCCATGGCTGTTCCACATCTACACTGACAGCTTCAAAGGAAGCACAGAGTTGCCTTCACAGCCTACCAATGTAAAGAATTCACACGCAAAGAAACATGTATGTAACATATTGGGATTATCTGTTTGGAAAATGTTTCTCTTCTGCCCACAAATCATAGAAAGTGAGTTATTAATGCTGCCAGAGAGCAATGTGTTATTGTAGGCACAGAAATGTGCAAATGGTTCTGTGGAACCGAGACAATTCACTGGAAGTTCTATGTCTTACTTCAGCAAATTTGATTGGAGGTATGTTTATAGTATAAAGGAAAACAGAGATGAGAATCATCTCATTTTGTACAGCTTCTCTTCATTCCCTGCCAGCCCTTCCTGTTTAAAGGCTTGTGAATAAGAAACTTTTCTTATTGTAAGTACAAAAGAGCAAACCCTCTGATGCTAAAATTAGTCCTTTGCGCTCCCAGCTGGGTCTCCTGTTGTTCCATCTCAGTACATCTGTACAAGGTTAGAAGGAATAGGGGGAGAAAAGTGCTTGTGAAAAGCAAACAGAAAAATTCCAAATATTCAGGTCTTTTCCAACTGCTGTACTCAGGGGAAACCTAATGCACTGTTTCAGTTATAAGCTGGCCAAGGACCAACAGGGGAACTTGCACCTGTTTTGTTAGGTCTCCCAAAATGACAGTAATTATTTTTACTGTAGAAAGAGACAAAATAGTTCAATAAAAGCAATATGTTGAAATTGTAACTGGGAAATATCCTGCCTAAAAGAGCTCTTTTAAGTTGCAATACATTTGTATCTAAGATGCTTGAATTTTAACTTCATCTGTATTTCCCTGTAATTTGAAATTACTCCAATGCCTATTGATTAGTTTCATCTGAAACACATGCCTCTGTTATAAAATAGTGATTTTGCATCACCTTTTAGCCAAGTGGGTTAATTGAATGGTGCTTGGGTAATTATTTCAGATACAATATCTGTCAAATATTTGCCTTCAAAGAGCTGATAGAATTGTTTGACATTTAGCCAAGATATTTCCTAAAACTGGAGCTTGAGCTCTGGGGCTGTGGAACTGAGGGGGTGGCTAAAGGTACCTTTTGAAGAAACTTTGTGTATTCTCTATTTAGACAAAGCCAAAAAACCAAAGGCTAAAGCTGGCTTCCACTAGATTTTGTGGAATTTTGACATTTTTTTAACAATTAACTACTGGATTACCGATATTTTAGGGAACATTGGGTACCATTGTAATAACACAGAGAGCAGGGACAGTCCAAAAGAAAAGTATGCTGTTTTCCCTGCTGTGGAGCTGCTGTGCCAGATCAGCTGAGCACAGAACCACAGGTCAGATACCCAGACAATGCCAAATGGTTTGGAGTATTCAGGTATAAAAATAAAACATCTGCAAGTATGTACTCAGTAATCATACAGGGTTCTCCTAAGTCTTCCATTTGTAAAGAAAAGCAAGTGACAAAACTCTTTGTTCTTCACTGGAAAATGATTCCTTAAAAGGTCACAGGTACATTTGGCTTGGAGAAATATTACTTAGCATTTGACTGATGTGAAGTCATCCCAGAAACCAGTTAATTG
The DNA here is from genome assembly GCA_013397935.1 of Dasyornis broadbenti. Lineage (NCBI taxonomy): Eukaryota > Metazoa > Chordata > Aves > Passeriformes > Dasyornithidae > Dasyornis > Dasyornis broadbenti. The sequence goes on from VZRN01000634.1 coordinate 645,619, forward strand.
TTGTGGATTACCTCCCAGTGCCCAGCATTCAGGCCTGAGGCAAACATAAACTGAGCTCAGAATATGCTATGAGCTGACCTGAGCTAACAATTTCAGAGAGCACATAAACCACACTTCCAGCCCTGCAGGCCTTTCTCATCCGAGCGAACTCTGCAGAGAAGTTCTATTAAATCTACGATGTGCAGTAGATGTTCCATCTGTAGCTGATCCATAATTATTCATAAAAAAAAGAAAATTTAATGAAAAATTTTTTAAAACTAAATTCTGAAAAGATGTCCCTTTTTTGAAAGGGAAAAGACATTGGAGGAAAAAAACCACAAATATGTTTACCTGGTCATATGTTTTACATACATATGGCCAGATTTTCACACGAGGCCAAATAATGCTTTGCTACCTAATGAAATGAAGAGGATTTTAAAATTTCTTTAACAAGCAAATGTGGTGACACTTTGAACTGACCTGTTCTGAAAATTTATGCCCACTTGGGACTGCTTTGAGTGGAGTAAAATGGAACAGTTATTTGTACTTGATCTCAGCATATCCCACTGGATACAATTACCACTTCAATATAAAGCAAGTCCTGTTTTTCTTTAAAAAACAAGAGTGGTATTTATCAGGATAAGAGTCATTGCATTCCTCCAGTTCTGGTATGGTAGAAATTTGAGGTGGAGTGGTCGCAGTTGAGAGTCCCCATGGGACTGTAAGAAGCACAGGTTCTACCCGGGTCCACCTTTTTTTTTTTATGTTGGGAACTGGCCAAAATAGGCTTTCTTAAGTCCACTGCAGTTTAGTAAATCCCAAATCCAGCTTTAGCATTAATTTTTTATCCAGCCTGTAAGTCAAACACCTGAGACCTAGTCCCAGTTCTCATTAAAATTAACAGATCAAATATTTGAATTCTCATTCAGCCCTTGCTGAGGCAAAACCCTCAAACACTGAGTCATGATCCAGTTTCACAAGCATTCCAATAATCAGAGTCTGGATTTGGCCAGTGTCAGTTGCTCCCCTTGTTTTAAGACACAGTTCATCAAACTTCTGTAGATCTGGGAACATCACTGCACTCTTTGGTAATTTTACCAACCGCTGAAGAGTCCTTTCACAAGAACCACTCGCTGTTCACAAAGATGTTTGGTCTTAGACAACAGCCTGTATGGCCCCAAGAGAGCCTTTGCAGATGCTGCTTTAGCAGCTTGAGAGCTGAAGTGTTGTGTGAATCACTGTCCTCGAGGGAATTGTCATCACCAGACCTGCTAAAGCGTTGTCAGTCAGTTGGACTTTGGGAACAGGGGTGCTGCGTGTCCAGGAGCACCATACTCCTGAGGAGCCTCCCAGGAATAGTCAACCCACCAGCTTAAATTAATCACTGGCACAGGCCATGATCAGTGCTTTGGTCTCTATTCAGTATAATGGCTGCAGAAATTTGGAATCTTTGCCTTTTGCTGCCCTCTGGACTTGTCCTTCAGTGTTGTGTGCAACACTGCAGTGGGATTTTGAGGCTGCAGGGTTCAAGTGTGTTATGATTCCAGTGATGTTATGTATATTCTGAATCAATAAATTAATAAGTATTGTAGTTTGTTGGGTTCTTTTAATAGAGGATGTTCTATTGGAAATCTGTCAGTCTTAATTGCATAATCTTAGAGGAGAATAAATTATAACCCCTTGAAAGTTACAAACTCATTAATCCAAGTCTAGCAAGTCTATTTGCAAAACTAAGGACTATTTGTTTTATCAAGGATAATAAGGACCCATAAACCTAATTTTAGTCTGTAACTGAGGTCTTTACAGAAATATCAGAGTTTGCTGTGACACAGAACAAGGTTCATTTTGAAAAGTGTACTGGGCAAGATGCAGCCTGTCTTCATTTTTGCATAGGTCCTAATGCAAATGTGCATGATTGCCATATGAGGGTTCTGTGGGCAAATGTGAACTCTGCAACTTACTGGAGATTGAATTCCATTTTCATTCGGTGGTCATTACTTGCCCAGTATCAAATAATTTATAATAAAAATCTATGCAGCGATTCTGAAAGTATTCAATGCTTTGTTATCAATTTTAATTGATTTTAATCAACAGATTAAAAAAATTGTAATATAGCCTAACCCAGATGGCTGAATGCATTTCTGAAATCTTGATACATCTTTACTTTCATAAAGATATTTTAGTTAAGATATTTTGAATAAATTTGACTAGTTCTAAAACAGTCACTTCTAAGAATTACTCCATATACAAATAGGGAAATACAAAATCCTATTTGCTATTTAATTGTGATTACAATTTTAATTAATTTTTCCTAGTACCAGCTCTTTGGAGAGATTGCCAGTACCAATGATTTGAAAGGTTAGCAATACTGATTCTGGAATCAAAGCCACACCGGCAGCCGGACAGGATTTGCAGGCAGAACGCTCCCAGGGACACCGCAGCGCGGAGGAACGCTTTTGGCGAGGGACGCGCGGCCGGAAGTGGCGGACTGGTACACTTCCGGCGCCCTCCCGCCTCGCCGTCCCATGGCCGCGTCTGTGGTGAGTCCGGGCCGGGCCGGGAACTGCCGGGAATCGCGGCGTGGGGCGGGGGGAGCGCTGGATGTCCGCCTCGGGAGGGTGCTGCCTGTGAGAGGGCGGGCGTAGGAGTGCGGGGAGGCCGCCGGGTGTGTCTCGGCTCCGCGAGGGACGGGACGGGCGGCAGCGCCTGAGCGCGGGGTGCGGGCGGGGGTCACTCCCACCCTCCCGAGGGTCCCCGGGACAGGGCGAGGGTCTATGTATTTCGGCCTCAGCGTCCTCGTACAGGGGCCTGAGGGCAGAAGGGGGCTCGGTGAAGCCGTCGGCAGCGGCCCTGTAGATTGCAAAACTGGTTGGGTTTGCCACCAGAGTCTTGGAGAAGTTTATTTTGGGATTGGTTGACTGGTTCGTTTTTTCAATTATGGGTTTCTTGTTAAATGCTGGGAAGAAGGGTTTCTGAGTGAGGTGGTTGGTCGTTGAAACCCGAAGGACCTGTGACCATTTGGAGATGTCCAAACGTGGCGGGAGACAGGACAAAGGACACAGAGCTGTCAGATACAACCCGGAAAGTGGATCAGCCTTTGGAGTCAGCTCTGCTTTGAAAAGGGTTTAGGACCAGATGACCTCCAGAAGTTTATTCCAGCCTAAATGGTTCCCAGAGTTTAAAACTGATTGCTGGTTATGGCTGTAAAACCTTGTCAAAACCAACAGAGCTTATTTCCCATTAGACTTCTGCAGATACTCCAACAACTCATTCCAGACTCCTGGTATTTCTCCAGTGCCCTTGCTCAGGCCCATTCTGTCTGTTGGGAGCTAAAAGGGGATGTTTAGTGCTGATTTGGAAGAGTGATGTGCAGTGTGAGCTGGCTGAGGGCTCCCAGCTCCCTGCTGGCACAACAGGCACAGCTGTAGTCACTGTTCCCAGGGGCAGGTCTGACACTCTGGTCTCCAGTACCTTGGAGTTTCTCTGGGCACTTTCTGGGATACAGGGTCCTTAAAACTTTGTCACATTTGTTTGGCATTAGCCTGTGAATTTGGAAATTGCTAGAGAATGTTGGAAGATGAAGAGCAGGTTGTGTCCTTGCAAGGGGAGACAAACAATAGTTCATAGTAACATATTTGGCTCTGTTGAATAAACAGGGATTATTTGATAGGTCTTAGTTACTTCTCAAAAGGGAACTTTGTCTGATTATAACTATTTCTTGTGGTAGTACTGGAGGAATTCCTGGTGTTTCTGGAGTATATTCAGTAAAAGCTGCCAAGAAAATACAAGCAGTGTAATTGCTCGGCACTGATTGAGTTGTAGATATTGAGAGTGTAATATTGAAATAGAACAATGATAAATAATAGCATTTAAGCAAATGATCTTAAGAGAACCAAGTGCAGGTTTATGGATGTATGGACAGGAAATTCAGAATCTGCTTTCTAGGATGTCCCAGTTCAGTGTCTGTAAGAGATCAAGCGCCAAACAGCTGAACAAACTGAGCAAATAACCCAGTGAGATCCCAGTGTAGTGATGGGACAACAAAGGCTGTTACCTGGGGATGAATAAAAGTAGAGAGATATAAGGAAAATGATGAGGTGTGAGAAGAAGTGTTTGGTTTTGACCTGTTGATATGGTGCTGATTGATACTGAAGGGAATACATCCAGATGTTGGTGTTCTCTCTCTCATTTTATTTTATATTTGTATATATAAAGGTGTGTTAAAAAATGAGACTAGGATGGCAGTGTGATGCGGTTCTTGCTAATTCTCAAAAGTACATGAATAAATCTTAACTTGTTCCTTAACTTTATTTCAGAACAGCCATCACAGCAACAACCATTTTCCTTGAATACTTCAGTGTCCACACTACCTGCAGCCAGCTATAGCCCATTTTCCAATGTAAACATATGCAATTTAAGTACAATAAATACATCAGCATTCAAAATTAATGCTAAAACTGTCACCTACCTAGCACCTGGTACTTCTGCAAGCAGAAAAGGAGCTTAGAATAATTTTCAACATTATTTGATATCATCTTTTGGTGAGGATGGAAAGGACTAGTCAAAGTGACTTGTAGGAGAAATTGAGTCCATGACTGAGTTGCATAACTTAAGTAATTTGATATGATTTCTTCCCTCCAGGATTTCAAAACCTATGTGGATCAAGCTTGTAGAGCTGCAGATGAGTTTGTCAATATTTACTATGAGACGATGGACAAAAGAAGAAGGGTATGTAGCTGTTCTGACAATAGTTAGAACTGTCTTGGCACTTTTTGTTTGCTTTTGTGGCCATCATTACACAGAAAGCCCCTGAACACTGGTTACCATGTGCTGCATTGGTCATGGTAGAGCAGGGCAGCTGTTCCTCACACTGCCCTGCAGAAGATTTAATGCTCCTGTGCAGCCTTGCTGTAAAAGGAGCTGCTCAGAAAGTGCCTTAGACCTCTCGTGACCCTAATTCAGTTTGTGTGCGACTATGTCTTACAGGTAGAGGATTTGGTCAGTACAGGGAAGCAGAATTTGCTTTATTTTCCCCTGAGGTCAGGATTTAGCTCCGTTTTTTCCAAACTTCTTTCATTAGCAGTTATCACTTTGGTTCTATGGTTCTTCAGGAGTGCCTGAGGTTGAAGTGGTACAGCTCTGTCTGGCTCTGCAGGTCTCCGGGGACCACATTGATGTGGGACCATATTGATGTGGGACCATGTAACAAATATTTTCACCGAAAGAGAGTGTTGGAGATCTGTCTGTGGAACTTTAAAAGTATTTTAGTTGCAGTCTAATAACCTGATGTTTATGTAAAAGTGCCAGCAGTCCCATGTTTCTTCACAGTAAGTTCGCATGAGTGTCAACACCTTAAAGGAGAGTTAGGCGGTTACTCAGCTGTGACAGCTTATGAAACATTTGGGAAGTTCTGATCTGCTGGTGTCCTTTTCAAGTTTCACCTGTTCCTGGTCTTGTTTACTTTTTTCCTGACCTGTAATCTGTGTTGTGTGCACATCCTCCCTGTTCAAAAAAACAGAAAAATCAGCAATAAACTTACCGTAGAGAGGTAGCAATGTCCTTTTGTTAGTAACCAGTTCAGTTCTGTCATCACCTTTGTTAAAGGGATCTCATCAGTATTTGAGACATGAGTCACTGTGCAACTCATAAAGGAGAATGTGTTTATTAGTTTTATTTCTTGGTCAGGAGCAGTAATTGTTTAAAGGAGCTACTGTTTCAGGAAGGCATTTTATCTGTCAAAGTAACAGAAGAAATCAATAATTCACAGCATAAGTTTTATATGTTGTCCATTGTATGTTTACATATTTTTCCTAAATATGTGTTTTCATAATCACTCAGGCTTTAACCAGACTGTATTTGGACAAAGCAACATTAGTTTGGAATGGAAATGCAGTGTCTGGGCAAGAAGAGCTAAATAAGTTTTTTGAAATGTTGCCATCAAGTGAATTCCAGGTTAATGTGTTGGACTGCCAGCCTGTTCACGGTAAGGTGGTATTATAATTTACTTAGTTATTTTTCTTTTTTTTCATAACTTTTGAAAGGTGAGCTGCAATTATAATAGTGCTTAACAATTCCTTTGGAATAAGCTTAGAGAAAATACCGAGGATTGAAATGTCAAGTTGTGCATAAATAAAGCACAAATCAAGAGATGCAGCAACTATACACTTTTCTTCATGTCTGGGAAAATATTTCAAGGACTTTTTTTGTTTAGATCGTATTCAGAAGTGATCTGTTTTCATGTATGGAAAAAGTCTGGCTTATCAGGTTATGTTGTGCTTGGGAGACCCCTATGGCGGCCTCTTGTACTGATCTGCAGTATAATGTGGAACAAATCGTTATTAACCTGTCTGTACTTTGATTTCTTTGCATCTAGAATAGATCTTAAGTTATTTAGATTTCTGATTAACAACTGCTAAAGAAAGGCTTACATAAGTGAGAAATTAATAAATTGTTTCTAATGGACATTTTGGGAATATAAGTAAGGGAAAAGCCTGTGGTCAAACACACTTGGTTTGCTCTGCTGTGAAAAAGATATAATTTCTAATAATGGGGGGAAAAAGTATATGCAAGTTGCTAAATATCTATATGTGTGTATATCTCAAGTAATGAGAGCTTATTCTAAGCACAAATGGAGCTGTTTGTCAGTGCTCTAAAATGAAGAGCAGGAGATGAAAATGGCAAAGCCATTGCCAAGCCGTGTTGGTGAACCCACCGTTGTCTGTGTAGAAATGCTGCACCAGAGCTGCACTTCCCTGCCTGTACCCAGCTGTTAGCCTGGCGCAGTGTAACCAGAGTTGAACCAAGCTTCTGTGTACATTTCCTGCCTCTTTACCTGCTAGTCTTTGTTTGAGTTGTTTTCTTCATCATTTCATACCTCTTTGTGAAGAACAAGCTACTCAAGGCCAGACAACAGTCCTCGTGGTGACAAGTGGGACTGTCAAATTTGACGGGGATAAGCAGCGCTACTTCAATCAGAACTTCCTGCTGACGGCACAGGCCACCCCCACCAACACCGTGTGGAAGATCGCCGGCGATTGCTTCCGCTTCCAGGACTGGGCCAGTTAGCAGGGCCTGGCACAGGGAGTGACCTCTCTCATTTGGCATCAACAAGTCCACTGTGCACGCAGCTGTTCCCATGCAGGGGATGCACGTGCTCTTTGTGTTGCATCTGTTGTTATGGAAGGTCTACACATGTTTTGGGGTTGATTCCAGTGACCACGGCTTTAGTAATAAACTTAAAATGTGAGAGGTTGCTCGTATTAGTTGAATTTAGTAAAGTGCTGAAAGCAGTGAGCTGAATTCGAATCATTCCTAAAATGCCTTACATGCAGCTATGCTGCCACTGCTGAGTGCTCAAATTGTGCTGTTTGAACACAAAATCCTAGTCATACACAATTCTGACCAAACGTAATTTTTTTCAACTCAAAAAGATCTGCTTTTACAAAGATGTGCTTTTGAAGCATCTGCTTCAAAAGATCTCTCTTTTGAAGCAGATGCTTATATCATGAAGATGGAATTCTGAAAGCTGCCTACTCCCAGTGGTAAGGGGCTGGGAAGGATTGCAATGGTTTCTACTGTTAGTGAAAGGAGCAAATACAGCTCCTAAGTGTGTAATCTCTCAATCCATTGGAAAGGTAATGTTACCTTCTCTAATGCCAAAGCACTATATATCTCTGAGTTTCCTTTTGGTCTGAGCTTCCCAGACTTTGGTTGTTTATTTCATGGATTCATGTGTAGGGCATGCTGAATGATTCGGAGCTCCTGTGCCAATAACTCTTCACGTGCGTGTGAAGGACTTCAAATTGATTATTTTTCTTTTGAAGTCTTACCATGACCTAGAAGTAGGTCAGATACATGATTTCTCTTGGCTTTAACTATTCATTCTGTTGCTATGAGGTTTGGACTATTTTTCCCGTATTAAGTCTGCAAGTTTTGAATCCTTTCTGTGTTTTCAGGAAACATGGTAGTTAAAAAGTGGCACTGAAAGTGTGTATTACTGTGAAGCCTTCTATTTTTCTCATCAGTACTGTTATTCAGAACAGGTGCTTGCATTACTTTCAATTGAGAACAGCAGCTCTGCACCACTAACACTATCTTCCTCTCATTGAGATTTTTACTGTATTTTTCATGTTCTTTTTAAACATTGCCTTTATTGGTTCTGGGGGTTTTGTGTGACTTGCTTTAAATTTGTAGTTTAAAGCTTCCAGCTGCTTTGAAACACTTTTCAAGACTGTAAGTTAAGAGTGTCCATCTTTGGAACTTAAAAGTAAATTTGAGTATCAGCAGCTTTGTTTCGAACTGGTGCATTTCTGTTTTAAGCTGAGTAAAACAAAAAACCAAAAAAACCCCAAACCCTAAATGTAGCTGTATCCCTGGGCATCCACTTGCTTGTAACTGAAAATACAGGAAGGGAGCTTGTAACTCTCATCATAACCCATGTTTAAATGACAACAGCAGTCTGAAAGCAGTTACAACTGCAGCTCACTTGTTCAGTGGCTTCAATGGAGAAAAACTGTGAAAATGAGCAATATCTCACGTGTGTGAAACATCTTCAAGCATCTATAGTTTGCGATATAATCCCACAAACAATGGGATGTTTAGCTGAAATGAGTGGCTTTATTTCCTTTTCGGCCCCTCTAGTTTTACACCAGTAAGTTAGAATTAGTAATCTGTCTCTGTTCAGAGGCTCTTTATGGTCAGAACTATTGTGTATCTATTTTTCAAGCGGAAGAATTTGAATTCCTGCAGAACAGTGCAAGAACAGAATTTTTGAAATCTGTAAATATTGTAAATACATTGTTATTTCTGTATGTAGTGAAAAAAGGATCATTCTATTTAATTACTGTTCGTTCTTAAGAGAATATGTGATGTTCATATATTTGTATTTCTTCTACAAGACAGAAAAAAACCGGTAACCTAAGCATGCCTGTAACTGGTACAGCACTGTCGAGCTGTGACACTGGCGTGGTGTATTCTACTGGCTGTTTAACTTGCTGTTGATTGTCTAAGTGGTGTTACAGATCTGCTTTGCATAGACAAAACAGGTTTTACCTTTTAAAATGCAGCAATGGGTGCAGCTGCATTGGCTTGTTGGGCTTTGAAGGCGGTCACCCGAACACACACTTATATCAGTACCTGATAAGCTTCTGCTGTGAATAAATAATGATTGGATATTTTTATCCAAGTTTGAATTTGTATAATAATTTTTAAGCTTTTTCTAGGCAGACTGGGAGATTCAAAATATATGAGGCAATGTTTCAATCAAATGTTATTCTCAATTGTTTTCGTGCTATTCAAATGCAAGCTGCTTTTAAATCTGACTTTTGCAATTAATTTTGAAAAAACTGACCAAACAGAAAAGCCCCTCCCCCCCACTACCTGGAACGTGACTGAGGAAGATAACTAACTGGCCTAGCTGGACAAACCCAGTTAAAACTCTTAGTAAGATCTGTAACTGGAATGGGTCTTGGTATGCATACCAAGGGGAATGTAGGGAAATTTATTGGAACACAACTGCTTCAGCTAGAGAGAAGGGCCAGTTACTCCTGCTTGTTTCCATGATCTTCAATGAGGACCACTTGGGGTGATTCAGTACTACCATAATTAGCTCTTGCTCTTTATAACTGAAAATGCTGGTTTGCAAAATATTTTGTTTATTATACTAAGTGAGATTGTAGCTATTAGAGTCAATTGGTGGTTTTACAATGGAGTAATTAATGGCACAAACAAAAAAATCTTTCTTACTAGCTCTGTGCTGCTTGTCAATAATCAGTGCTGAAATTAGCAGAAGAGAACACAAAAATGCTTTCATTTAATTTGGTACAAACCCATCCAGCTGGTTTAGTGTGACCATTGCTGACTCTACTGCAATACCCAAAATTTACAGTGGGCATCCATAAAATGAATATGTTTGTGCTCCAAAGACTGAACTGGAGTTAATGCTTCCATTTTTTTGTTTGAGACCAAGTTACTCATGTACAACCAGTCAGTGAAACAAAGCCAGCTGAAGAGCTAAGCACTTCCATGTACGAAATTGTAGCAACTGAAGACTTGACAGATCTTCTCTTTTTTATATGTTCCCTGTATTGTCTATAGCAGTCACTGCTTTTATGTTGCTCTTTTATGTTATTCTTTTGCCATACTACAGTTAAATTTAAATGCCTGTGCTGGAAAAAAGGGATTTGTTCTGATGGTATGAATGGTTTGTTCTGATATGCCTGTGCTTCCTTACCCTGTCTGGAGAAAAGCACATTATAAAGAAATGCTGTTTTACTAGTAAAATAACTTTCCACACTTGAATATATTTTGTAAGTTTTTGAAATTGTTTAAGACCTCTTGTAAGATTAATTTTAAAAAACTGAAAAAAAAAACCCAACCAAAAACCACCTACCTGTTACTCTACCTTTTTTTTTATTATTAGAAGTTTTCATAGCTTGTTCTTATTATATTAAAAGTGCAAGAAATAATTTGTGGCTTCCTTATCTTTACTATTTGTGTTGTAGGTCAGAGTTCTGATTGTGGGGCACTGTGGAACAGGCTGGCTGTGAGCTTTCTATCAGGGAAAAAATGGCAAATGCCTTGCCAAGAGCACTCTCAACCAGTAAATGCTGAGCTGCCCAAAGTATCTATTTCAAATTGACATTTCCTTCTAAAATTTACTGATGTTTAGACTTCTCCAACACATACCTGGATGAAATCAAAATTTGAGCCAGATCCTTGGGTTGTAAATATTTTTACTGAGAACATGTGGTGCTTCTGCTGTTTCTCTGAGATGAAATGAAACACTCAAATGAGAAATGCTTTTTGTGATAACTCCAGTGATTTATTCCATTTATTTTGCTGTTCAGAATTACTGATGCACACTTGTTTAGTGTAGACAGCAGCTTTTAAATGCTAACACTGCAAAGATGCAGATGCTCTTGCAAGGTCAACAGTTGCACGAAAACAGATATTGTTCTAGAAATGTATTCTGGAAAAGTGCCAAATACATTGGTCAGTTCTTGCTGTGTTTGAAGGTGTAGATTTCAGTGAGGTATTGCAAGCAGTCGCTCTTGTTAATGATCCTGAGCAAGGCTCTGACAGCTGATGCAGTGTAAAGGTTTATGAGCACTGGGAAAAATAAATCAGTTAGCCCAAACCAGAAGATGTTTTTGTAGGTATGTTGAAAGTGAATTCAGAAATTGCTCTTTCAAAATTGTCCCTGGGCTGAAGAAAAGAATATTAAAGTCTTCCTAGAAAAGCAAGCTTTTCTTTTTTGTTCCTAACTGCAAAAATGTAGGACATTAATAGCTGGGCTTATTCCTTCAGAAGACTGGGTTTAATAATCTAAACAAATCTATCTTATTATCTTTTGTGATTGATTGGACTACAGACATACATGGACTAAGTAGCCATTTTGTCCTGCATCAGTAATTTACGTGCCTTAGAATATACTGTTGATGGCAAAATTGTGCTGAATTGCAGTGGCTGGTTTTTGTCTTCTTGCAGCCTATTTCAGTTCAGTCCTACTGGGTTTGCAGCTTTGTGGTTTTTCAAGATTTTCAACCAGTACACAATGTATTGAACTAACTGAAACAAAAATAAATTAATGTTGCTGCTGGGCTTAATACTTATATATCAAGGTCTCTGTATGCCACAATATGAATTCTTCTTGAGTGTTTCAAGTACTTGGGTGTGTCTTAGTGCACAATGGTGTTACCTTCTTTAAACAGCTGGTTGAACTGTATAAGAACAGATGGACTGATGTAAATCACAAATTACTACAGTTCACCGAGACCTTCTGTTCAGGTGTTGAAAAGCAAGGACAGAACAGCAGATAATTAAATGTCTAGTTATTTTGCAGGGGGTCTTGTGCTTTCCTTATTTGTGAACTGTGTAATGCAGGGCAAACTTTTTCACAAGGGCAGCCAGTGTTTTTAGTTAGGCTGTAAATACGGTGTGTTGCACGTACTTTGCAGTTTGGGGAAGTAAGAGAAATGGATTATGAAGATAGGAGAAAATCTGTTGAAGAAATCAGTGCTACTTGAGGGACTGCCACAACCTTCCTTCAGATTTGTCTGTGGGATGAAGCAGTGGAAAGCAGTTAGTAACCAGCTGGTATTAAATAAAATGTGTTAAGCACGCACATTTTAGTGTCCAGTGCATTGAAACTTGAATGTGTGCAGATCTCTCATGCTCAGAAAACTGTAATAATCCTTCCCTGTTCATGTCTAATTTAGCTAAGTTCAGTGGTCCTGAATACTTCCTAAGCTATTTGTAGGACCTCTCAGAGTCCTGCTCATTGGCAGTGGTCAGGTAGAAAAAAAGAAGTTGATAATTGAGATCGAATAAATAAAAGGTTTGTGATATGCATATTGATCCTCTCATACTTACAAGGAACTTTGGTCAATCAGCTTAACCCTGACTGTACTGAAAGGAATCCTCACAAAATCTGCCAATGGGACTGATAAGTGTTTTTGCTGTCCCAGTGTGAAAGTTTGTTAGACAGTTGGCTTCTGCAGCTGTATATGTATTATACATACATATATATATGTATGTATAAAGTTAGCACATTCATTTTCCAGAGCTACTGTCAGAATCCTGGCAGGTGGAAATAGCTAACTAGAACTTTCACTGCTGTCTAACTGCTTGATAGGGGATTTAAGAATTGTGTCAGTTTGTTGGTTTCTCTGACATCCTTTCCCCACATGACACTTACTACTACGTTTTCTTTGCTGAGCTAAAGATTTCACATATGTCTACTGATACAATGCTGGCAATGGTAGTATGGCATATACTCCCATTGAAATTGTTTCTGGAACTTGAATTTCTTCTCCTCCCCATAGTTTTAGTCTGGATATTCACATGATGTGGTTTGATATTGAAGGATAGTTTGTAATTTGGTCTGTAAATATTGCAGTGTTTTTCTGCAGTGACAACATTGACTTTGTAACTGTCAGTCCTCTCCAGAATTTTTTTTAAGCTCGTCACTTCAGGTGTTCAGTTTACAATGATTCCCCACAAGGTTAGTGGAGACAGCAAGATGCAATTGTTGCCAAATACAAGACAACTGTTTTTCTGTTAGAAAAAAATATTCATGAGTTTTAGGAAATTTAAGTGTATAACGAAAATCTCCTCTCTTTTGAAGTTAATGTCAAAACTACTTTTCCCTGCAGTGTGGTTTGGATAAAATCCAAACCATAATTTAGATTGTGTAGTGCAGTATTCCTAGTGACAGCGTTTGTTCCTTGGAATTGTTTGTTAATCTTTATCTGAAAAAACCTTACTCCAAACCCAAACCAAGAAGGCACAGACTACTGATGTGGCTAGAACATTTGAAACAACCTCTGCCAGCCTAGCTTTTTCTGTAGAAAGCATATGCTATACGTTGGTTTAATCATGAGGCTTAACTTGTACAAAGATACTCTTGGAATTTCACATCTCTCTGTGTAAGGGTGTTTTTTATGGCTTTAGAAGTTTCTGTGCATCATCAGAGCCACAGTACTGGTGGTTTTTTCTAAGCTTTTTGTTTCAAGAAATGCTTCCATGTAAGCCAAACCCATCTTACTTTAACAGAACAAGACCTGACCCTTGCAATCCATGACATAGCTGTCAATGCTCCAGAGTGACAGAAGGGAGCATCCTACAGCAATAATGGACCTGCTTTTAATTCCGTGAAATGCTGTCCCTAGCAACAGCATTGAGGTCACAAAACAAGGTGTAATACAGATTTTAAAGAAAAAGATGTTAAACTGAGATCTAAAGATGACTGATGAGAGAAGTCTCTGTGCATAAGTAATCATAGAATGGTTTTGGTTGGAAGGGACCTCAAAGTTCATTTGAGGGCAGGAATTCCTCCCATTAGATCAGGTTGTGCAGGACCCCGTCCTTGAACACTTCCAGGGATGGGGCATTCACAGCCTCTCAGGGCAGCCTGTTCTAGTGCCTCAACCGCCCTTACATTAAAGAATTTCATCCCATCAGCTAAACTAAATTTCTGCTCTTTCAGTTTAAAACCGTTCCCCTTTGACCTATCACCTTCCCGTGTAAAAACTCACTCTCCTTCCTTTTTGTAAGCCCCCTGTAAGTACTGAAAGGCCGCAGTATGTAATGCAGGAGTTTATTGTAGAAGAGAGTACAAATGGATCCAGAGAGCTGAAGAACAGCTCTCGCCACACAACTAGCCTAGAGCGCTGTGCAAAGTCACGGCACAAGAACAATTTCTCATCCACCGCAGTCACTCGCTGTCCGCAGTGCCCCGGTGGGAGGGCCGCAGAAGCGCAGCATCGCAGGACGGACCCTTCCTGTTGCCGAGCGCCGGCCACAGGTCCCGCTGCCCTCACAGCCGCTGACCCTCGCCGGGGCCGCCGTCCTCGGCTTGTGCCGGGCCGCCGGGGCCCCAGTCCCGCTCGATGTACAGGTGGTAGGGGTCGTGCTTGGATTCCAGCTTCCGCGAGCGGGTGTAGGCCAGCATGAGCTCCCCGGCCAGGCAGCCGTAGAAGATCATGATGAGGAGGATGTAGAGAGAGCCGTCCGCTCCAGAGCCGGGGCCCGGCGGGGCCGCGCTGGTGTTGGCGGCGCGGCGCAGCTCCCGCAGCACCGCCCCGAACAGCGCCGGCAGCCGCCGCGCCTCGCTGCAGTTCATGGTGGCACCGGCACCGGGGAGGCGGAGCCGCCGGGCACAGTCCTGGCAGTGCCCAGCCCGGCGTGGATCCCGCTGCGGGGGAACAGACGGCGCTGAGGAGAACCTCCGTGGCGCTCAGAGCCATGCGAACTGACATCGCTGGGCAGGCTCCCTCAGTTAGAGATGCGAGATATTTCGTGCTTGGGAAAATGCGGGTCTGCCAAAATAAAGGCAGGAAGGAGCTGGTTCTTGTCATAGAATCACAGAATGGTTTGGGTTAGGAAGGACCTTACTGCTCATCTCCTTCCAACCCCCTGCCGTGGGCAGGGATACCTTCCACTATCCCAGGTTACTCCATCCTGGCCTAGGACCTCACCAACCTCACTGTAACAAATTTCTTCCTAATATCTAATCCAAATCTCTCCTGCACAAGAACATCACCCAGCTGACAAAACAAGAGCGGTCAATAGCAAAGGCCCTGGGCAGGCTCCCAGAGCAAGTTTGCTGTTGAGGAGCACATAGTAGAGAAAAGTAAGGAAGTTTGGAAGGAGCAGTGGTGGGGTATTAGAACTTAATGAACAGCAGGTGTGATGGTCAGATACCCAGAGTCAGAATTAATTGGCGTCACTAAAACAATTGGTAATCGGCTACAGAGGGTCTTTTCTTTTATCAGAAAGGCCCAGAAAGACCTGAATGTAACCAGGTAAGTTCTGGGTGATTCCCAGTCTGGCTGTGCTGGAGAGGGTCCTGTGGCTGCAACAGACAGGTGAGTTTTCTTGGTTTTTTTCTTGTTTTTTTGTTTGTTTGTTTGTTTGTTTTTTGTCTCGCAGAGCTCTGTGCCCATGGTTAAGGGGTTTTTAAAATGCTGTGAATGCTCTGAAGGTCTCAGATTTTTCCCTGCTCCCAGGTTGTTTATCTGGTAACTGTAATTTCAGTTGTCATTATTCATACAGGTGAGTGTGGCAGTTACATGTGTTAAGAGATTCACAATCTTGCCAGCGTTTAGAGTAGTTTTTATCTTGTGCAGTTTCTTTGCTCCTTTCCAGGAGGTGACTGGGGCTGATGGTTGTGGTCTCTTCCATTTTCCTCTCATTGCTTTTGGGGGAAAAGTTGTATTTTAACAGCAGACCAGAATGAGTAGCCAACTGGAGAGGCAAAATGTGGTAATATTGACTTGGGCTTTTCTGTGTAAACAGCATTGAGCAAGTGTGCAATACTGAATTAAGTATTGAAAGAAGAGTGGTTGATTTTCCATGTTTTTCTTTTAGTCTTTTAGTTGCTTCAGGAGGAACACTAAATGGAATGTTTCTGTAGCAACACACGCTTCCTCCTTTTTCTATTTTTTTTTTTTCCTAAGAGCTGCAATTATTTCTTGTTTCTCCATCAGCAAAATACAACTGAGAGACCCTCTGGTTTCTGGATAGTTACTCGATGCCCCACAACTGTAGCACAGTAGAATTTACACTCTCTAGGACATGAGTGAGAGGTTGCTGTCTGGTCAGGAAGACACGGGGGCTTTTGGGCATATGGGTGATGTTTTTCACTCATAAATCCTACAAGTCATGTCTCTTAAGTTTTTGGCTCGGATACATTGCAGACATCTTGCATTTTCATTGTCTACAGGTGATCTACTGAAAGTGTACTGGTGGCTGGACATGGAAATGACGTAGAAAGTGCAACAGATCATAGTTTTTACCACAGTTAGAAGGGCTGAATATCGATTTAGAATCTCAAGAGCCAAACCTGAGTCTGATGGGTATCTCTTCATAAAGGGCTAGGTTTTAGTTTGCTTTTCTATGGTATGTTTTTCGTTGGCATGAACAATTTTCTTGACATCTTTCCTCTGAAAGTAAGGAATCTGCTTGCCAGTAGATGCTCAGAATGAGCTGTGTGTAGGTTAAAAGTGACCCAGACTGACTCGTTAGAAATTCAGCTTGGGTTGTGGTGTAGTGTTTGTTTGCAGAGCTCCTGGAGAAATCACTGTCATTACCTCTGCATTTCCCCTTCCCAGAGCAATATAGTTCTTGTGCTACTGCAAGTGTTCAGAGCTGAGGCCCAAGTTTTAAAAATAACAAGGGGGAAAGAAAAGTCCCAAGGTGAGAGTTGTCCCGTTACATAAGTGACAGGTATCTTTTGGGATGAAGTTAAAGGCTTTGGGAAGTAATTGCCATAAGCTGTGTAGGGAGGGGAGACAGGTGTTTTGTTTTGAACATGGGGGCAGAGGGGCCCTGGTTTAATGACCCTGATTAAATGCCACAGAAATGGGCTCATTGGGAGTGATTGTGTTTGCTTCAAGTTGAAAGACAGAAAGTAAAGTAGGACAGGCAACTAAAGAGAACAGTGATCCATTCTTCATGTTCACTCCCTGGGGGAGCACCGTAAGTAATAGGCTGATTTATATCTAGCAGGAAAAGTTTAGGTTCATTGTTTAAAACAATTAAAAATCCCAGAAAAACCTTCCAGGGCTGGAACAACATGTGGACTGAAGTCATAGTTTCAATTGACCTGTTGGAAGTAGTCCAGAACTGTTTCAAATTGAAGTGTCTTTTCTGTGTTTTAAAAAAGTAACACACGACACCTTCTTGCTATAGCAATGTTTTAATGATAGGAGGTCACGTCTTGGAGTGATGGGCATTCCTGCTCAGTGTGGATGCTCAGCAATAGCAGAGATAGCACAGAGGTCATGGGCAAACTTCTCTACTCGGAGACATGTGAGGGTAAATGCAGAAATAAGCATGTGTGGCAAACACAGTGACCTCTGGTATCTCTGGTAGTGTTCATCATTAACAAGCTTATAGGTATTCCAAAATGGATGAATAAGGGGAAAAGTCAACAGTTTGTGGTGTGTTTTTGGTCATGGTTTCATTTTTTGTTTTTGTTTTGTGGTTATTTTTTGCTTTAAAAGAGCAGGTCTGTGAGGATCAGACACTGTGCCCAGAACTCTGTCTAAATTAATTAGCACTGGTCTAATGTCAAGGCTACGTGCTTCCAACCAAAGACAATTTTGGGTAAATTATCTGTGATAATGAGCTTCATTAGAACACTTCATCAATCTAGAATGGGTTTGATTTTCTTCAAAACTTGTCTCTCCCCAATAAAGATGTAGCAAGATTCAACCTATTACAGCACCCAGCAGCAAAGCAATAGTGCAAACATCATCCCATTTCTGTCAGAACTCAGTCAAATTAAACTATGTGAAAACAACAGACGAAGTACAAATGTGTATTTAGGATAGTCAGCCCTGGTCCTCCATGGCTGATGTAATCCTATCATATTAAAAAGCAATCACTAATCTACTTTGCAGCAGCACCGAGTTAACTGGAAATGTGTTTTATTAATCCAGGTAAGTTCACACAGAGTTTTACTCTGTGTATTGTTTGTAATTCCATGTAAGCAGTGACTGCAAGTTTTGCTGACTGCATTTTGTAGATCACCTTTGTACTATCTTATGCAAAAAAAAAAAGCACCAGATTTGGGTTGTTTTTTTAAGCTTTGAACATGTTAATTTTAGCCTTCAAAAGGGAAATTGATTTACTGCCATGTATATAGAGCTTAGCCATGAGGTAGGCTCAGTAAGAATGAAAAAGAGCCCCACCACAAACAAAAACAATCAAAACTAAACAAAGCCAAGATAAAACAAAACCCCCAACACACTAAAACCAAATACATAATGACAATTTATTTCTGGTTTTGCATGTAATTGCAGAACAACACTAATTTATTGTTAGAATACAACATAGTTATTTGAAGCTATTGTTCTGAGATATAGTAGACTCGGTCTTTTTTTTTTCGCTACTGAAAATGAGTGACCCACATTCTGAACTGGTGTTCTGTTCCTTTTATAGCCTGCCAGTGTGCTGGGAATTGCAGTTCATGCTGAGGGAGCTGGCAGGCAGTGTCCTGCATGTTTTGTTTCCAGTGTTGTCAAAGGCACTGCGATTGCCTGAGGTGGTTAAACACCACCTCACCTGCTCTAATTGAGTAACTCTTTACTCCCCTTGTTTAGACTTTCCCCCCCTCCTTCAAGCCACTTAATGACAGAGGCAGCACTCCTGTTGTTTCATGTCCCTGCCAGCCCGACCCAGGGGTCTGTGCCAAGGCTGTTCCTCAAAGGCTTTGTTGAACTGTCATTGACTCTGAGGCACTGAAGACTTTCAGTGGCAGAGATCTTGGACAGCTAGCTCAGTATTTAGTAAGGAATTGGTTTAAAATCCTGTGTTTCTTTTAAAATATTAAATAATCCATGTCACTTTGAGCAAACTTACACCCTAGTCCTCCTCTGTCCCTGGAGCCAGGTCTTTGTGCCTTTGTCAGGGTAACTGTGCATGGAGTTGAAGGTTAATCAGCTCTTGGCAGGTGCCATTCCTTCTCAGGCCAGCTAAACAACTCCAATCTTCCCTCACAGCTGAAGCTTTCTAGTCCCATCGTTCTGGTTGGTGGTTACACTCTGGCTTTCTCTAGCTATACCATGTCTTTTGGGGTAGGGGGCCTAAATATAATCTTACACCAGATATGCCCAAACTGAATTTTCTCTTTGAACTTGTTTCTCAGACTTAAAAAGATAATTTCAAATTCTCAACCTGCTTTCTGAAGAACCTGCATCTACTTTGAGCATTCTGGAACCATCAGCAGTGCATGAACCTCTCCCTCACCCTTCAGGCTCATGATGTATGTCCTTTTAGCCTAGCACAAGACAAACAGCATCTCTAACACCTGTAACTATCACACAGTTTTGAAGTGATTTACTATCCCTTCATCTGCATCCTAGTTCCTTCTTTTTAATAGCAAAAATTAAACATCCTTGCTTATTCTGTTTCTCCTCGACATGCTCTGTCTCAAAAGGGATTTAGAATTCATTAAAATGAAGGATAAAGTTCTTGCCCAACTGCAAATTATTTGCAAATAATCACCATATTGAAGGCAGCCTGATGTAATCCTGCCCCTTCTCCAAAAAATGCTTGAAAAGGTGAGGGTGTAGCAGTGTCTTTTGCAGCACATCCACCTTTAGTTCATTCCTTACCAAAAAACCCAGGTTTTTATTACCTGTAGCATGGAGTCATTGGTGCTGCTTTTGAGCAGTCCTTGTAAGGTAGGCTCAGTTTCAGACAGAATGTGAGGCACAGAACAGTAACAAGAGACAACTTGTACAATATAGAAAGATCTTCCAAAACACAAACTTGTTGAACCACTGAAGTTGTATTCCACTTTTGAAATGTTAACATTGTGAATGTGTATATATATATATATATTGAAAATAGCAATCCTCAGTCAACCAAGACACAGAAGATAAAATACATTTCATATAAATACATTCATGGCTTAAAGAGAATAGTCTTAGAACCTGCTGACAGACTTGAGTGTATCTCTCTTACATGTATTTCACTTGTGTGATGCTAACAGGCTGACTACGGGCTATTTAATAGTGAGCAGTTTTAAAACATGGAAAAGTTGGTAACATGGCTCCAGGACGAAGTAATTTTAAAAGCTGCTAGTGATATAGGTCAAAAACCAACTGTATGTGTCTTAAAAATTTTATTTTTTTAGAAAAGCTATTTCCTTGTTCCTTTTAGCAACTCTTGTAGTTCCATGCACAACTTGGTACCGTCACCTTTATAGACCAGATTTTCTTCTCCCTTTTACCTCAGGGCTCTTGGAAGGTGAGCTGGCAGTGTTCTGGACTAGCCATAGAAAATTATGCATGGTGAAGTTTGAAGTTGGTCCCCAGGAGAAGGGATGGTTTACTTGAAGAGTATAGAGCCATGATTTATTTTTGCCAAAGTCTATTTTAACTGGAAAAAAGAAAAATACATGTACATGCAGAAAAGAAAAAAACTGTCCTGAAATTGCAAGCTCGTGTGTTCAAGAGAAGCAATGTACAAAATCTTTTCTGTACAGTGACAATACCAAATAATTTTTCTTTTTAACCGTCATATACACAACACAAATATTATGAATAGAAATCTATAAATACTTTCAACTGAATTTGCAATACAGAGCAGTTGAGGGCCACAGCTGTACAAAAGGTAAGCAACATATATAAAACGATTAAGAAAGTGCAAAGTAGAACAGTATCAAGAGCCTCCACTTTTTACAGCACTTATGGTTCAAGTGTGAAGAGCTGGCAGGGATGCAGGAGCTCAGTTACAATTCAAAAGAAGACAGTACAGGATTCGGCACACAAAATGATGAACTATTATTAAATTATATCTTCCTTCTTCACATCTATGACTTCCAGTTAATAAGAGAACATTTTTATAATGAATTTCTGTAAAGAGTGATTTGTCCCTTTTTACAAATTTCCATGAAACAAAGATTCCCTGGCCACAGATTACTTTTCTGTAAGTAAAACAAGACTAGACAGGGAAACTCCTGTTGGTTTCTAGTTGCCTTGTCATGCTTACCACAGTTAAAAGGTGAACGGAAATACCTTCCATAAAGGAATGCAGACATTTCAAACCTGATCCTCTAAGTTACGTCCAGGTAACCTGTACCAGCACTCACATGTATGGGAAGGTCTAGAGAAAAACAAAACCACCAACCACCTCTCCAAAAAACCCACCAAAACTCCTCTGAGTTTCAAGTCTGTTTAGAGACCACTGCCCATCAGTTTCACAGCTGTTTGCCAGTCTAGATGCAAGTTCTGCATTCAGGCACTGATTTGTCAACACCCCTGGAGCACTGCCAGTCTTTGTCTTCTTTTACACTGTGTGTCCAGTGGAAAACTCTGCTTGAATTAAAATGCAGCGGCAATAGAGACCTATTTGGTAAGCTGAAAGTTGAAATAGTTAATTCAATGCTCTTGAGTGACCTTTCTTGTAACTTGTTTTTAGAAAGCTTTTCAGTTCACCTTTATTTCAGTAAGTGTACCTTCTATTCTTTTGTAGGCACTGTAAATATTCAAGATATTGATGTGCAGAAGAATCCATCCATTCTCAAGCAGTGCACTATTAGTGATCTCTAGCAAGTTCTTGACTATTGCTGTTGTCTTGCTTTTGTTTTTAAATGGAGAAGGGTAGATATTAGATACTCCTTTTCCCTCCTTTGCTAAGTGTCTTATTCTGACAGAAGAATCATCATAATTACACTATTTTTTCCTCTTTGAAATACAGGCCAGACTTCAGCATGAGTTAAAGAGAAGCTGAATATGCTAGAGAAACAACAATAAAATTACCTGGTCATACTGCTTCACATGATGATGTCTGTCTCAAAACTTGAGATGATCACACGAAACTCTGTGAAGACCATCAGTGTCTAATATGCTAATAATTAAGAATCTGGAGTCTAAGATATTCTGTTTTACTTGATAGATACTATAAAAACAGTCATCCATTTGGTGTATTTTTTGAATGTGTGACATCTACAGTATACACAGACATCCAGAACTGAGGCATGAGAAGGAACAATCTGCACAACTGCCTGCACAGGGTCAACAGAGCTGTTTATTTGCCTCCGTACATTCTTTCGATGTCGTTGAGGTAATGGTTTTTCAGTTCTTTCCGTTTCAGCTTGAAAGCATCTGTTACTAACCCAGTCTCGGGGGTCCACGGTTCGGGGCTTAACCGGACCTTGATGGGTATTTCAAACCTTTCTAATTTCACTGCAGGGACAAGAACAAAGAAAAGCATGACTGATTACAAAGCCAAATGAAAGACTAATGCAAGCTCCCTAAAAATCTGGTCCGCACCCTGTAGCTTGTATAATATGGTGTCCTATTAATGAAATAATCTTACAGAAGCGCCACAGGCAAATTACATCCTGTCCCAATGCTGAGTGCTGGTTAGTGTGCAAATACTCTAATAACACTCTATATTTAGAGCTTGTATTGGATGTGAGAATGCAAAATCTAAAGCTTGAAACAAATGACTGAGTAGCCTGAAGCTCTAAGACTACTGCCACAAGAGCATACACTGAAATCTACAGTTTTATCTTTGTTATAGGAATGAAGGAATACCAGGTTAACTCAGACTACTTGGATGTGATTCATATATAAATTATAATGAAGTACTTGTGCACTTTCCCTGGTTAAATTTTATTTCCTATATTTTTCCTTCCTAAAAGTTTGTTCAGAGTTCAAAGCAAAGGGACTTCTCTGTATTTTTCTTACAGTAGCCACTTATTTTCCCTTCAGCTGGAAGCAGTGGCTCGGCACATGCACAGCCTCATTGCAACCAAGGCTGCTTGTCTCTCTTGCACAGGCAATAGCCCAAGTGGGGGGAGCAAGGGAGGAGATAGGGAACTGCTTCAGGGGGAGGGGCAGGAACAGCACGGAGCTGCTGCATGTGCCCAGTACTGGATGGAGTTCGCTACCACCATGTAGGCTGGGAATGTGATCCACAGACATGGACTTGTAGCTGAATTCCAGCACAGCCTGTGGGGGGCAGCAGAAGTGGGACCCAGGAGCTTTTCTGCCTCTAACTTCAGCTGCTATCAGGATGTGCTGCTGCCTCTCACTCAGATGTGTGCCTGCTCAAAAGGAAGGTGCTTCATGCTCTGCTAAGAATGAGAACTACCTCTTTAAAATAGTTTTGGAAAAAAGCTTCACATAAATTAGTTGTATCTCAACAGTAGATTACTATCTAGGAGGCAGAACGAATGTATAAAAGCAAAGGGTTTAAGTCCACAAAGCTATATGGATAGTAATTTGTCCAATTCATGATTAAAAAACCCAGGGATTAAAATGTTTAAACCCAAGCCTGAAACCTATGGATTGATTTATTTTTTTCACGGCAAGGCTTTCATTCTTGTTTCCTAATTTTCAAAAGGCAGACTCTTCTCTCTGTAGTTCAAGAGAAAGTGCTTAGCATGTGCTCAAGTCC
Organism: Dasyornis broadbenti; assembly: GCA_013397935.1. NCBI lineage: Eukaryota > Metazoa > Chordata > Aves > Passeriformes > Dasyornithidae > Dasyornis > Dasyornis broadbenti. The sequence goes on from VZRN01000634.1 coordinate 669,016, forward strand.
AGCTTTTACTGCTTCCTTGTATGAGGTGCCAAGTGCTTTAGAGACTTTTTCCCCCATTGAGTTTGTTCATTTTTTTGTCCCATAAAGGACTGATGATACTTTTCATCATTCAGTATCACAGCAAGGAGTAGCAGGCTTTTAAGCCATTAGAACCACAAGAATCATGGTTGTTCAAAGCTGTAGGGAATGAAGTTGTACAGGGAAAAAACCGCTTTGAAATCTCTTAACCAGTTTCCTCACCAGCAAATGTCTTGCAACTTTTTTTCCAAACTGACAGTGCTTTTGGACCTTATTTTAATCATATTAGACAAGCAACCTGTCTCTAGAATTGAGCTGAAAAAAAAACTTTCAGGTATTTTTAAAAAAAATACAAAAAGTATGTAAATTCCTGGGATAATACTCAACAATTTCATGTGGTCTTTGCCTCTGATTAAACCATTATGTTTTGGCAGATACAGAGAAACTGAAGGAAGAAGGAGCAGTTAGTGAGGATAACTGACAGTTTTTGCAGGATAAGCCACTATGGCCACCTGGATATTCTGTGGTACTTACTCTTGTTTGCCACTTCTTTAATCTCTCGCAGTATTTCTGCTTCCATTGTAGGATTGTTACAAATGTCCACCCAGCTTCCACTGATGCCTTTCTGCTCAGCCAATGCTGTCAGCTTCTTCTGGTTAGGGACCACAAAACTGATCACGTAGGACTGGTCACTACACAGGGTGGCAAGAGAAGGAAGGAAAAAAGGTCCCATCAAGACTTTCATTGCAGGGTGTAAATTACCTGATGCTGGACCCACAGATGCATAGGGTTTTCTGGACTGTAGTTACTCGCCCATACAGGATCCTTCTTGTGCATTAAGTCTTCACATCTGATGTCTTATCAAGAAGATATTATAAGCTGGTTTACAGTATCAGGTTTGATCAGAATCAGGCTCTGCTGTCGTTTCACCCATGCACATCTCAGTTTAGCACCACAGCTAGACCTGGGCTTCTGCAGTTCTCTGCAGTTCCTCCTCACGCAGGGAGAGAGAGGAGAGACCAGGACCATTTCCAAAAGTCACTGCAAAGCTCTGGATCAGTGCAAAGTGTCCAGATTGACTTTTCACTGGTATTCTGACAGAAAGCCAAAACACATGCTAAATATAATGATACATGTTTAGGGAAGGGATGGAACAGAAGTGTATTTGGATAGGAGAAATGTCAACAGAAAAACAGGTCATTTCTTCCTGTGCTACTTCAGAGATGCTGTTTGTAACTTGTTCTCTGGTAGAGGGGGGTTATTAGAAGGAAACCATGGAAAATTATAGTTGGATCAGAGAAGTAGATCAAAGCCTGTATTGCATATTTACTCTAAATGGAGTTTAAATTAATAGCACTCTTACCTTTTGGCATAAGCACAGATATTGTCAATCAATGGACAGTTCTTCAGTGCTGCCTCTACTTTGCCCAGAGATACATATTCTCCTGCTTGTAGCTTTACCAAGTCTTTCTTACGATCTAGGAGTCAGGGGAAGGGAAAAAAAAAGAAAAGCTTATTTCATTTAAACATCTTATTTAATTTAAACTTTAGCATTTCCACAGACTCATTTGCACACATACCATGTGTGCATATTTTGTGCTATGCCAGATTCTTAACAGACAAATTTTAAAGCAGCTAATAGCTGCCAATTTTATAAAGATTTTATAAAGTTAATCTTATATTTATTCTTTGAAGTCCATGTGCTAAATTTAGATGGTGATAATGTCACAGCAAATGGCATCACTTCCAAAATTTTACTACAGCTGTGAGGACTTTTGGAAATGTGTTTTACACTGATTGTGTAAGTAGATAACCTGAAGTACATTAACTCTGGCAAAACCAACAGTATTATCAACATGTTTGAAATTACGGTTAGTCAATATCTTGTAATATAATAAAGTATCAAAAACTGAGGCCCACCTATGATCTGCAGACACCCATCTGGATGAAATTCCCCAATATCTCCTGTACAGAACCATCTCTGACCATTCTCATCGACAGAAAACTCTTCTGTTGTCTTCTCTTCATTTTTAAAATATCCCATGGAGACATTGGGTCCACCAATTATAATTTCTCCTCTAGGATTAGGCTTGTCTTTATTAGTATAGCCCCCTGAAAACAACAAAGTCCCAAGCAATTATTTTTAACTTATATATCCTTCTGTCAAGAAAATACTTTGAAACTTCAGCTTGAAGTTAAAGCACACTAATTGATGAATATTATAAAATATAAAGAATGATTACTTCATATGCTACACCTGATAAAGCAGATAAGCAAAGAAACCAGCTAGGCAGGGGCTAAATTAATTACTCTGAAATCAAAAGAATTACTACTCTCACCTTCTTGCCAGTCTCTTAGTTTTATTTCACAACAAATAAGAGGAGCTCCAACTCTGCCAGTGCTGTAATCAGCAACTTAGGGAGAGAACAAGAAAGAACAGAAAGATTTTTTTGTTATTTGAATTATGAATAGGATGTATCTTATCTCAAGTTACTTTACTGCAGAACTACAGCTATTTTGAGTCGTTTGAAAAAAAATAAATTAAAAATCAAAGCCCCATACGTATCTATATCCTAAATTATGTATTTTTACAAGTATTTTAACTACCTTCTGTAATGGTTCCAGCTCCACATGTTTCTGTTAGTCCATAGCCTTGACCAACAGGACAGCAAAAGCAGATGTTCATGAATCTTTGTGTTTGAGGTGAGAGTGGTGCTCCTCCAGAAAGCATCATACGGACATTGCCACCCAGCAGGGCTTTTACTTTTTTAAACAACAGTCTTAAAAGAAGGCAAAAAGCATTAAAAATTATTCACTTAGCTCACTTTTATAAAAGACACAAACCCTCTTCCTTCCTATCTGGAATGCCTTAACAATTAGCTTTTTCAAAGATTTTAGTGGGCAGCAGGACTAATCCAAACCCATTACCTCTTGTGTAACACTGGAAGAGACAGACTTCCCATAGCTTAACTAAACAAACATTCCAATTTTATCACTAAAAAATCCCAATCCAATGAAAATGACCCAATCAGCTATTTGGAAGATTAGTCATTACCATGAAATATCTTTTCCGTTTCCAGTAAGAACTTGGACTATTTCAGTTACTCATTAGGTGTTATTTGCGTATCAGATGAGAACTGATAGGTCAGATACCATCCTTTCAGACTGCCCTAAGAGAACCCAAGGCAACAGGCACACTTGGCCCATGTACTTACATGTTACACAGAGGTGCATCATATCCCCTCTTGATCTGTTCCAATTTGTAGTCATAGCCTATCTTGAACAGAGTTCTCTGAATATAGTTCATCTCTTGAACTTTACTCATGACATTTTTATATATTCTGTCCATTATTTCCTACAAAGTGTTAAGAAAAAAGCAAGGAAAATTACCACATGGGATAGACTAGCATGTGTAAATTAAATTCCATGTTATAAATAATACCCCCCATTATTCTTCCTTTAGAATGGACAATAAGAGTGAAAATCTTTGCATCATGGGTTAGGCAGTGCTCAAGTATAATGCTCTTAACCTGTGATCAATGAGTCAATTTATAGACCATCACAGCTTGCAGCTATTTACACATTAACCTGTACTTAAACTGGGACAAACTGATTCAGAAAAATTTAAATTCAAGGTTAGCTCTATCTCTTTGCTAAAAGTTGGTACATTCCCCTCAAAATGTGTCATGTTTGGAAGTGCTGATGCTGTACTTTACCCACAGCAATTGGTAAGTGTAAGGGATTGAACTAAGAGAATTTTTTTCACCATCTCCTTTTCCAAGAGAGTTCTTCAACTTTCAGAGCAACACGGCTGCCATAATTCTAATTATCTGACAAAAACCCATCACAATTCTGTCACAGCCCAGAGATTAATTTCCTTTAAAAAAATAAGTTTATGGTCACCCAAATACACAGAACCTAAGACAGTGTTCAGACTGAAATATTTGATAGAAGTTTAAAGACTAGCTCCTTCCAGTTTGTTTTGGAGCATAATGCTTTGATGTATTTATGTGCTGTCTCCCCATGAAATAAATTTAATATTTTCCAACAGGTCGGAGTTCTCAGATGTATTAATTATCACTCCGTTAATTATTAAGAAAAACTCTAAGCCTCTATATATGCTTATTATTCTATAAAACAAAATAATGCAAGTGACTAAACTGATTTTAAAACTCTTAGCTATTCTAAGATATTGCAGAACAACCAAATCCAACCAAAACTCACTATTCCTAAATTAGATTAAATCCTCCTACTCACTCCCCACCACCATGTGGCACCACTTGGTGCTACCAGTCTTAGGAGCCACAGATGTGATAGGATCTAAAAGCAGCACCTGTGATGGCAGAACACGTGGAGAGGGCCTTGGCATCAGAAGGACACAAACATTTGTGGAGTTTTTGGATAGCACTACAGCCTTGTGGAGTGCAGAAGCCTGGTCACTCAGAGAGCAGTGTAAGCTGCAGAAGTAGAGTCTCCTGATCACCTTTTCCTTGGAGAGGAAACTAAGCCTGGCCTGCTTACCCTGAGCAAGAGTGACAGCCTCAGTGCTACCTTGAAGGTAAGCCTGACTTGCTAAGTCTGTGACTGAGGCAAATGCCCATATCCTTAAAGGGTCCCTCTTGGCCAAAGCCACTCTGTCCCTGTGCAAAAAGGAGTTCCAGACTGTGACTATGTCCTGTTGTGTCAGTAGCCCAGTAAAACACCATTTGTAACTATTGAAACATTTATAGGTTGAGATCAAAAAGGGTCTTGGCTTTAGCACAGGCAGACTCTTGTGCTCATCTGCAGCATCAGTACTCAGTTCAATCAACCAACAGCTGGAATATCTGTATTCTGTTCTTTTCCTGTTAGTGACAGTTACTTACATGTGAAGAGAAAAACATGTTAGTAAATACATTTTTCTAGCATGAAGATAGAAAACGTAATTTTTTTCTAAACATATCTGCTTCTGCATACTTACAGGCACAGCTGCCATCAGTGTAGGCTTAAGTACAGTACAGTCTCCTTTGCTTCCCTTCTTAATTTTACTTGACTGCAATAAGGAAAAAATGTGAATTTATGAAGCTGAAAACCAAACAGGTCTTGAAAACTAAAGGACTAACAAAAGAAGGAGATATACTAGCTTGTAATTTGTTCAAGTATCTTCCTCTGTTCCTGAGTCATTTTCCCTCCACTGTTATGGAAAGTGTAATGATTGACAACTATTTCAACCAAAATACTCAATCTTTTACAAATTCACTTTGTTTATCTTTCTCTTACTTCCTCCCTCTAGTACTTGCTTTCTCCTCATCTTCCTCTGGGAATTTTTTTTTTGGACAAGTAATAAGCACAGCAAATCTCTATACCAGCAAAACACACAGACATCTTTTATGGCCTAATTTGTTCTTATTTATCTGAATTGTTAAATGGAAAAAGGCAAAGGACTAAATAGAAGATCTGCAATAACTGCATAAAGAACTGATAAAGTGAGACCAAAAACTTAAAATCACTTTAAACAGTTCAGCTGATCTATTAAGAGCTGTTCTTACCCTGTTATCCAATAGATAATGCTATAGGCATTTATTAGGATTGCTTTTAGATTTCCTAAGCATCATAAAAGCAAAGGTTTCAATACAATTTATATGGTATGACCCATGGCTGTTGTTCACCAGCAGTGTTAATTTGCATCATTTTCTGAAAAAAATTTGCATTTCTGAAGTGTGCCATATACATCAGCATTTCTTTACTGAAGGAGGAATTTGAGGAAGGAGAGCATAGGCTGCAAAAGCTGAAGTTTGCTTCCCACCTTACTCTGCCAGCCCTCACCTGATCCGAGAGAGTGAGAGGAGAGGAATAGCCGATCCTGCAGCCATAAGTGATACAGGAAACTTCTGCTGTCAGTTCTAACACATGGGCCAGAGGCAAATAACCAATGTAAGTGTCCTTGGGGCTGGGAAAGGAAATTAGTTAACCATGAGGCACAAATGGGCTGAAAATGCCATTTAACCATTTTATTGTGTACTTAGTTATTACTTTTTGATTGAACTGGATCACAAGTGAGCTTATTCTCCTGCACACAAGAAGGGTGTGATTTCAACCACAGTATATAAACAAAATGAGGGAAATCTGACCTTACTGAAATCTGTATTAATTACAGGATTTGCCTTGTTCTCTAGGAAACTCAGATTTCTTAGTCCTTCACTGCTATCTCCTCCCCTTGTGGGAGGTTTCATTCCAGTTATGAAATTAAGGATGAAATCACTACACTTTAAAATAATGACCAACGATTTACAAAACCCTGTCAAGTCATCTTCTTCTAGGATACATTACTAGAAAGAGAGCTGATCACTGAAGTACTGAGGCTTGTTTCGGGAAGTAATTGCTCAGAGATTTCTCAGCAAGAACTTAGAGCTGACACTGAACAGCAGCTTTCAGCACCCAGCCAGAATGCGGTTTATATCCTCTCACAACAGGAGTCTGGCAACAGGGCTTAGTTCAGCTATTGAACCCTTTGTGAATGCAGGGACAATTACACACACTTCCATGAAAAAGTTCCTCAAAACATTAATGTGAGGGAATTTGCAGTTGGTTTTACTGTTGTCAGTGCACAATTTATTACTTTTCTGCTCCTTCGGTGAACTGTACTTGAGTAGATTCTGCAGCATGTGCACCCAAGAGTGGTGTCTTCAGGTCAATGAAGTGCTAGGCTCTGACATGTTTCCTAAAGTAATTCTAGCTCCCTGAAAATGTCTAGAAACATTTCCCAAGTTGGACTAGATGAGGAATTTCCTTATCTAGTGGCATCTTCTGTTGCTCAAAAGAGCGAAAATCCATCACAGACCTAGAGCTCCGAGTAGTAATAATAAAAAAAGCAACAGCATGTGAGAACAGAGTAGAAGGGCATACTTTCCAAACACAGTAAATTCACAAACAAGATGTATTTCTTACAAACTAAATAGTGGCCTCACAATAACATGAAGAACTTGATAACACACAATGCCAGCAGCAGACTACCTGTAAATGTGCACGCTTTTGGAGGTTGTTTTAGCTCTCTATACACAAGACAACAAAGCGTTTCTTACCCCAGTCCAGGTATTCTCTCACACTGTCCTGTCATTCCAGCTATTAAGTTTTTATGCATCATCATCACTCCTTTGGGTCTCCCAGTAGAGCCACTGGTGTACATTACTAAAGCCAAGTCTGTAGGAACAGGTCTTCTTGGCTGAATGCTTGCTACAAAATTCAGGAGAAAACTGTTATTAATTCTCATCTACTTTCTAAATTATTTCTCAAACTAATCAATGTGAAAAAGTCTGTAATCAGTGTGATACAGCTGCCTCTTGGAAGGCCAGCAGTGTGCTGCTGCATGGTCAGTGCTGGAGAGAGTAGTGACTGGTCTGGTTTTAAGAGGAAGAGAAGGAAGGCCAATTTTTAAAGGGATTATGACTATTTGGGCATCCACACAATGTAGGCGACACTTTTGTCATTGTGGTTTAAGGCTGACTGAAAGTTTCATAGAAGGAGGCTTTTGAAGACCAAATAAAACTGTCAAGGGCAGCAAAGGGGAGAAATACAGTACAATAATCAGCAAGTTGAGTAAAACACAAAACAAAAAATCAACACCCCAAAAAGCTGCAAGTCAGCATTTCCGTCCATCAGTCTTTCAAAGCCAAGGTTGTAGAGGTAAGATTTCTTTTTTTAGCTTCCCCTCCAACCACATCCCCCTCTCTTTTTCTTTTTTTTTTTTTTTTTTGATTTTAAGATAAACCTTCCTCAGACAAGCTGCACGTTAATGGAAAGNCCCCCAACCCCATCCCCCCCTCTTTTTTTTTTTTTTTTTTTTTTTGATTTTAAGATAAACCTTCCTCAGACAAGCTGCACGTTAATGGAAAGGCAGTAAGCTTAGAACACTTGACTTCTGATTTTTGTTTTAATTCCCTTTATTTTTAGGATGAAAATCATCAGCTGTCATGGCTTTCACAGTGTCTGTAAGGAAGGCCTGCAGTGTCTGCAGGTTTTTTAGGGACAAAGCCCAAGAAAAACACCCTCAGGGTCACTGCTGGTCTGTATCAGCACCTCAGGCTGATCAGAGATAAGCAGCTGTGATGGATGTGTGTTTCCCAAAGCTCCTTTGCCAGTTTATCTCCTCCTTTACTTCAGAGAGAGGAGATGTGGCTAATTACAGACTGCTGATGTAAGGAGAATAGATCAGGGTTGGGTTTTCCTTCCTTAAAGCAGATGTTTACAGTAACTCCTGGCTACCCAATGGAGCAAGGACTGTAACTGTTATTCCTCTAGCCTTAGATGCTTTTTAGCTAAAGCTTGGTTAAGATAATGGACATTTCCAAGCCAAAAGAAAAAACAAAAACCTACAAGTGCTTTCCCCTCTTTTCTTAGAAAAGATAGTGACAATACGATGAATGAAAGGTAAGAGTAGCAGAAAATGAAACACCACTCCAGCTTCTATTTCATTTCCTAAAACAAAGATGGAGTATTAAATTATTCTGGTTATGGCTTAGAAGTTAAAACCAAAGTTTTTATCCCAACATACCTGACACATGAACAAAAGATATAAACTAAATTTTTAAAATTTATTTAAAGGGAGCCAGAGGATGAACTGGTAATCTACCACTGCCTTTGTGCCGGCAGCTTGCACAGGTGGGGGTTTTTCTGCTACACATCCCTCTTAACCCGGTCTAAAATCACTTCCTGATTAGTCCTCTGTGAAGTGATTCACTTACAGTTTTCTGGTTTGGCTCCCAGCTCTTCTACTGTCTGCATACTATGAATCTCCACACTTTCAGGGTATTCTGATTTAATGACAGTCTTCTTGTCCACATAAATTATATGTTTCAGACAGGAGACTTGTGGCAGTGCAGTCTATAGAAGAGAAATGAAATTTTTAGCAGTGTACTGTCTGCACTGTAAAATTGTCGTAGGGTTGCTTATAGCAGGTGAAGCTGATACCAAATTACCTTAAGTTTGCTCTCAAGAAGTTCCACACTCGTGACCAGATACGCTGCTCCACACTCATTGAGACCATAGGTCACTGCCTCTTCCCCCAGGGTGGCATAGAGAGTGACAACTGTCACAATGATGGGAGAGGACATGAAAGAAGGGTTAAAGTAATACTAAATGCAAAAGCCCTTGCTTTAGCTTACTGGAAAGAACTCAATTGGGAATTTTCTAATTTGGAAATACAACAGCTTTTAATTTTTCTGCGGCAGAGATTTTATGGCACAAGAGACCTCTGGAACAAGGAGGACAGTTGTACAGGAAGCATGGCTTTACTAAGAGGGTGGTGAAACACTGGAACAGGCTTCGTAGAGAGATGGGTGATGCTCCAAGCCTGTCACTGTTTAGGAGGCCTTGAACAACACTCTAAATAACAGTCTGTAATTTTTAGTAAGCCCTGAAGTGGTCAGGCAAGTTGGAAGGAACCTACAGTGATCATCTAGTCCTCCTGAAATAATCTATTCTATAGCAGAAAAGAAATTATCAGAACAAAGAGATGCACCAAAACCCAACAATAATGCATCAACAAATATTTACTTTTCACAGACTTTTCCCCTCTATCTCTATTTGAATAGTTCAGGGCTGTTGAGAAGTCTCTCCTTCACATCATAATGTTGTGTTTCCATATTATTTCTGTAACAATCAATGTGAAAATGTCTGTAATCAGTGTGAAACAGGTGCTTCATGGAAGCTTGAATAAAAAAAAGAAAAACCATACATAATTAATGTAAGCTGCTCAAGTAATGAACTTGAGCAGCTTACAAATGTCACCAAAACAGATTGCTCACAGACTATCATATGATTTTGTTTACCATTCTTCTCTTCTGATAACCATTCCATGTTTTGGATGTATAAGTCAGGATACAGTAAGAAAATACTATAAAAACATCCCACATTTTGGGGGAGAAATGTAACTACTGACATCTTCAGAGTATTTAAAACAACTGGAATAGTAAGTGTACTATTCTGTCAATTAACATCTAGAGCATTACTACAATAAAATCGTAAAAAACAGTTTCATAAGTATGAGCAAGTTAATTTTAGGGATCTCCACAATGCATAGAATAGACTGAGAACTTCTAAGAATCAGACCATCAGCAGAGAAAGGTTATGAAATTCTTACACCTACAATGACAAGATTGGCAGAGTCAAAATACAGCCAAATCTGTGCTGAGAAATGGTTCTAAAATACATTAGAAGTAACCAAGTTGATCACTCACGAGGGAAGTTGTATTTGAAGCAGGTTAGAGCTACAATCATCCACTCAGCTCGGGTCTCACAGAATATGACAACGGTGCTTTTCGGGGTTAGTCCCAGCGCACTCAGTCCATTCCCCAAGTGAGTAATTTTCTCATTTACTTCTTCATAGGATAACCATCTGTAAGTTCCTAAAATTAACTGCAGAGGAAAACCAGTAAATTTTCGTGACAAGAAGCTTCTGGTATAGCTCTACCAGCCGATGTGAGTTGGTGCATAACAGCATAAGCATATACGCTACCCTTCATTAAAAATTGCTTTAATTTTCTTGAAGTAGAATAAATAGTGCATCCTGTATATTCTGTTATTCCCGAACTACCATGACATAAATGGTTTATTAGATGATGACTGAGGAAGGGCTCTAAAGAGACATGCATTGTTGAGGCAAGATATAAAGCAGCTCAAAACCAAGTCAGAATTAAGTAAAAAATCGTAAGTTTTACCTTTTTGAACACTTTTCCATTTGGTTGCATTTCATTTTCTTCACTCAGTATTTCCCTGGTTCCAAGACAGTCCTTCCTCCCAAATTTTGCTAAAGCATGGTCAAAGAGCTTGTCCAAGGTGTCTGCTCCAGGGATGTTTATGTTTGCTAGTGAGTCCAGGTGAGTGACAGAGCGGTAGGGGCTCCCAGGCTTGTCCGAGATGGGTTTAGCTTTTAACCGCTTTGCCATAGCCTTTTTCTTCTTGGCATTGGTAAGAAAATACCAGGGAATAAATACCAGCATACTGTACAACCAGATTAACAAGTACACAGGCAGCAAGAGAACGGCACACACTTCTAGCCTAAGTTTCATTGTGGGTATTTAAAAAGCAAACTCTTATGGAGTTCTGAAGCAGCAAGAGCAAAGCAGCAGTGCACAGTGGTGTAGGGAGAAGCAACAGTACGTGAAGCTTAGGTAGTGCTGACTCACAGCAGCTGCAAAATTTTAGTAACCTTTGAGAGTCAACAGTGGACACCTGTGGGCGAAGACCAGTGCCAAGCAGAGAGCAGGAAAAAAAAGAGAAAAAAATAATTAGTAATATTACAGTCAGGTCATTAGTTTTAGTCCTTCTAAGGATTCACTTCAAAAGCATCACTGCACAATAGAGCAGTAAACTGCTCTGGGGATGAAACAGGATGAATCTTTTCCATACTTGTTTCTTGCATCCACAAATATTTACTTTTGACAAACTTTTCCCCACTATCTCTGTTTGAATAGTTCAGGGCTGTTGAGATGAAGTCTGTCCTTCACATCATAATATTGTGTTTAAGCTACTTGAGTAATGACACAATTGTGTAATTATGGGAAAGGTCAACACTTGTTTTCCCACTAAATATTTGTACTACACAGAAAAGGTACAGCAGATTGCTTTACTGCTTTTCAGAATATTCTGTCAACTTCTATTCAGATTAAAATATATCTTGATATACTCAAAAATAGTATATAGACTCAAAAGTCTACACGCTATAATAGAAAAGCTATATACTATTCCAAAACTGCTTTGTTAACTTTGCCCCAGCAACTGAATTTTTAATCTCCTACTTTTCAACTATGAATGTCAGACTTCTGGAAAGGGATTATTCAGATTTGCTTTTCCAATTTCAAAAACTACTTCGATATATGCATTTCAAACACCAAATATGGAAAACAGAATAAAATTTGACCAATTTAAGTAAATTTAAAATAAAGCACAATTTGGCAAGAGTCTGCATGTCAGAAATCTTTCCTCATTAAGAAGAACTGGGCTGGAATAAGTACTGATGGTGAATGGGAGAAAAACAAAACCATCACATCAAACCACAGCTGTGGCCAGCCCATTGGCCTGGGACTAGTCTGCACTGGCATGTGAGATAATGGGTGGTTATCTTCACCTGTCTGGTGTGCAAACACAGCCTGCTAACACAGCACCCACGCTGCCACAGTGGGAAATAAAAGGCAGTGGTGCACTAACCAAGGGCAGAACCTCAGACAGGCAGGGCAGCCAGTGATACTGACACTCATCACAGAGCCCAGGCTGTCATGGACACAATCTGATAAACTGAGTGGATGAGAATAGGGAAATTCTCAGGGCTCCATCAAGAATTAAAAGAACGTGAGCACACCTCAAAAGATACCTTTATTAATATATTTGCCACCTTCAGGTTATGAAGGAGGCTGCAATTAACATTTCAGGTTAAACAAGACGACTGCTACTAACAGCATAACAGAAGTCTGCTAACAGCTTGGTGGGTTTTTTATTAAGGATTCCAACATACGCAGTTGTGTTGTAGCCAATATCAATAGCTTTGATGTAATGTAAGATTGAGAGATCTACAGATATTTAAAACAACATGACCACCATGGTAATTTTTGTAATTACAACTACAGAATAAAATTACTATTGAATGATAGTATAATCAACTAAGCTAAACTAAACTAAGCTCAGACTTGTATGGATGAAAGTATTTTGCATATTTATTTTTATATAAAAATGAATGCTACGTTTTTTTTAAAAACGTATACGTTTATTCTGCTCTGGTCAGTCTCACCATCATCAATCTCAGCAGAAAAGAAATAATTTTACTTCCCAAAGCTCCAGTTCTCTAAAATGAAGGATTATTGGTTTATAATACAAATCCTGTATGATACTTTCATTCCAGTTAATTCAGTGCTCCTAGCACAGCCATTGAGCTTGAATTTCACAGAAAAGGCAGCCATGGCACTAAGACACAGTAAGGAAATGTCAGGGCATGCCCATGGTTACACATAATGAATGCCACATGTTAAAATAAACCCCAAGGGGAACTCTGACTGCTCCTCACCTTCCAACAAGGAGCATATGACCAGGCACACTGACTTGGATAAAAAGCAGAGCTGTTGGACTACTATAAACCATTTAACATAATGAGACAGTACCACAGCTTTTCTTTGGGCTGAGCAGGAACTTGTTCAGAAGTGGTCCTACTGTGAAACACTACTGGCCAATGATCAAGAACTGGCTAATTTAGGAAGGGAGGAGAGGAAGGCTTAATTTCCTTCATTTTGGAATTTCAGGTTAATTTGAAATACTTTTAAAATTGTTTATAAAACCAGAAAACTTGGCTAATTTGTACATATTAGTAATAATTTAAAACAGACTCACACTTCCATCCTGACAAAAGTCAGTTGTAATTCTTATATACATCAGTTGGAAAAACCTAGTGAGTCCAAAAAAGACAACCTTGGCTTTTTCCTTTGAACATGCTCATGCAAAACCTGATACACACACAGAGAGGTGTACTTACAAGGGATCTGACAGTGATGACTGAGGTTTCTTCAGTGTTGATTAGCTCTATATAAAAACAGGAAAAAAAGAACATATTATAAGTTGGGACTTTTTCTGCCTTGCAGAAAGGAGGAATCTTTAGAACTTCCACCCTACTGCTCCTAAGCAGCACAGGCTGTGAATTCAGACAGAGAAGACTTTCATATTCCATATGGCCCATTCCTCTGACTGAAGGCAGAAACAAGAAGCCCTTTGTCACTCTTGATAGATGAGTATCAGTAGAAATACAAACTCAGGACTACCCACAGCACACACTGTCCAAGAGAGTCATAAGGAACATGAATTGGATTTGGGGTATTGAGGTAAGAGAAGAGTTTCCAGAACAATATCATGTTTATAGAGGCAGAAGGGCCTCACTGGTCCCATGACCAGTGCAATAAAAGATGGCTGTGTGTAACTGCAGAGGTAAAGCTCCAAGAAGTCTACTGCATCATCATTCTCTGGGACTACTTGGTTTTACATATAGAAAGAAAGCTTTAACTGATGTTTAAACCAGTTATATTTCAATAGCCTTCCCCATAAGTCTAAGACTTCAATCAATCAGCTTTTACAGACTGAAACAGAATTAAATGTCCCTTGCCAAATTCTCCTATGAAGACTTTCACTTGAAATACAAAGAAGAGGCGCTAGAATGTTTTTAGCATTACTGGCACTTGCATGTGGCAGTATAAGATTTTGATCCATTGCAGGATCATCCTAAACTCGTGCTAAATAAATATTTATTATATCTTAAATATAATGCATAACAGACTGACATCATGCCATAAAGTACCTTCACACCAACTGTATTCAGTTAGAAGCCCAACTTAGCTATTCAAATTCCACCTTATACCTTCAATCTCCTACTTAATTAGACTTTCAGAGAAAGGATGAAATGCAATGTTCACATCAATGCACCATCAAGGACACTTCAAGGTAAGACAACTGCATATTACTAAAGTATACCGGTTATGTTCTCAGTAAACTTCCTTATTCCTACAAATAAAATTTAGCACTCATGAAAAATGCCACAGTATCAAGATAAAACTGTTATTTAACACTGGACTATTTAGAATATGTAGTATTTTCTGTTGGTTTACAATGCTCATTATTTCTCTTGACTGCTGAGCAGAACTAGCCTATTTAGATGCTTATCTAGCTACTTTAGAAACAGCAGAGCTTCCAGGTGTTGGTGCAGGAAATGCATGTTCCCAGAAAGAGCAGTGTGCATCAGGCATGACTACAAGAAAAAACTGAGCAAAAATAGATGTAGTTTCTCTCTTAGATACCTGGTTTTCAGCATCTCCAAAGGATTTTCCTCAGGTGAAGCAGTCTCTAGCAAGTTTGAAATGTTCTAGAGTTCATTTAACATTTGCAGTGACATGTTACAGTGTTCATACTGGAAACTTCATTTGTGAGGTAGTACTTCCCTTACAGCAGTAAGGACTGCTGGGCACTTACAAAAATTCTATAGTCCAAGCTTACTCCTGACTGACACTGTACTTCATAGGCTGCCAGAGATGGAAGAGATGTTATCTGAGTATAATCTGACTTTTATATCTTTAGTTAAAAGTTTCAGAGACAGATAATAGTCAATACTCTACTCTTGTCCTGTAGCCAGAGCGACAGAACAGAGTTTGAAATCAAAGCACAGGTTCTAGAAGAGAAGAGACAGTCTTCTCTTCCTAATTGAACTCGAATCTAAGAAACAACTGGCAGCTATTTTTTTTAATATAGAAAAATAGCTTTTAAATAGTCACAAAAGCTTATGGGACTAAGTAAGAGCAAAAGTGTGTGTGGGAAACAGAGAGAGGGTTTATGCCTCTGGAACTGACTATTCTCAAGAGGAGGAAATGCCTTAATCTTCTCTGCGTTTCACTCTTCAAACAGAATCAACTTAATCAGCATCTGCACACACTACTAGAATTTCTAAGTCTAACTCAAAATCTAAAGTACCCATAGCTAGAAATTTTATCCTATGCAGTTTAACAAGGCAGTAAATTATTATCTTCACTAGGAAAGGCTTTAATTAGCCAAGCCCAAAACACTCTAAAGGCTTAACAGCGAAAGTATATATGAACAACAGTGTTTGTTATCCTTCACCTGGTGTTAGAAATCTTGCCAGGGATCCAATTTACTATGGAATAACATGATTAGAAGAAAACACAACTTGTTTTTCTGTCTACTTCAAGCATTGTGTTAAAAAAGGTCATCTAGTAAGAAAGATTACATTAAAGAGGAAAAGGGTAGTGTTCTAGTTTGTGATGGAAACTGGAATCTGCAAAGCAGGTTGTTTCTAGTTTAAAAGCTACACCAGAGGAAATCTGGTTCCTCTGCAACGGTGCTCTTGCCAACTTCAAATGGAGACACAATTCTTGCTGTAGTGTAAGTGCTCAGGGCTGACTCCTTTCAGGAAGTTCTGAAATCTTCCAAAACAATCCAGTATGAGTAACAACCATTTCTGGAATTTCTCTAGCATCCAGGCAGATCTAAACATTTTGGAAACCACAGTGAACATACAGGATTTGTAACTGGAAAAGTGGTTGTACACAGTAAAAAAAAAAATTGAGTTGACCTGCGTAAGTATGTGGGTGTTCAGTTAGTCAGTTTTTGGAAGGGAACTTGGTCGGTATTTAGTTGTCCTGAATTTGTTCCAGTACAGGACTGAACGAGGCTGGGATTTCAAAAAGAGATTACAGAAAGACTAAGAAATACCACATTGCCAGGAAGATGCAGCACAAAAAAAACAAACGAGTACATACTGTCATGCTCTCTACAAGTTTTGATTTTCCAGATTTATACCTAACACACACAATAATGAGAAAACATTTCTACAGCTGAGAAGACTGATGAAATAGCAGTAAGAGAAGAATCTGATGGCTAATTCCAACTTAGTTGGGGTTAGAAAGATTGAAGGTAAAGAAACTGAAATGATACAGTTTTTATATCATGTTGGCATTTTTATAAAAACAAACTCCAGCAATATTAATGCAGGTTACTCATGGTAGAAAAAAAATTAATGAGGTCTCATTTTTCTTTCTTTCTTTTGCACAGGCAATTTCTACATATATTCCTCTATTTGCACATTTTGGTACATCACAAAGGGCAGTGAAAATCCAGAGAAAGCCTAACCAAACCTAACCAATTTTCAGAAATACTTCTGTACTCTGGCAATGCAATAGAAGCTCAAAGCCTGAGAGTTTGAGAGCTCTCACTATGCCTTACAATGTAAATAGTGGTACCTATGTCCCAACAAACAGGGAGAGGGGAAATCAGCTGTAGTGATACAAGTTTAAATATATACATTCTATTTTAAATTGCAAAATTGTAAGTAGTAATAGTTAATTGTGTTTCTCTTACTGCTGTTTAAAAAGTAGTTAATACAATGTTTTACTTAGCTAATAGCAAAGGTAAGATTTCTTTTTGGTTTCAAGAAAAATATTAATTTTGTCCTTTATATTCATTGGTTCTGCTTACTACCTCAGAACATATATGCTCTTCAAGTCAACCACAAAAAAAAAAAAAATAAAAATAAATTAAAAAA
>VZRN01000634.1:701338-729592 GCA_013397935.1 Dasyornis broadbenti
ACGGGACAGGACAGGGGGGCTCCCGCCCGGGTTCACTCCGGACTGCCCGTCCGATCCCCGCTCGGCACTTCCAGGCGGCCTTTCCGCGCCGCCACCCGCTCCGGGCAGCGGCCGGGGCAGCTCCTGCCCGCCCGTACCAGGGCGTCGAGCCCTGGCGCATCCTCCCGGCCCTGCCCCCCGGAGCCACGGCCGCGGGGATAAACCTGACCCCACGTAACCCCCGCTCCTTCCTCGGCTGACCCAGCCGCCTCCGTCCCAACGGAAGCTCCGCGGGCCCCCCGAGCCGGGGGTAGCGCCAGCCCCGCGCCCCCTACTCGTGCGCGGGGCGACCCTCCCACCCCTCGCCGCTCCCCAGATGCTGCCAAAAGGCAGCGAGGGGACCGGACCGGCTCTGCCCCATCCCTTCCCCAGCCGTCCCGCAGCGCAGAGCTCGCACTCACCGCGCCCGGCCCCGGCGCTGCCAACGGAGATCACGGCGGCACCGGTGGCGGTACCGGCTGCTAAAATGGCTGAGGGCGCGGGGGAGGAGCGAGCTCCGCGCCACCGCAGCCAGTGCCGCCCAATCCTCCCTCCCTCTCTCCGCCACCGTGACGCGCGGGGAAGGGGTGGGGGCGGCCGCGGACTGGGTCGGAGGTCCGTGCTGCTGCCGCGTTCCGGGGTGACCTCAGGGTTCGCAGGTTCATGAGGGGTGACATGGGACCCCGGGCTGCGGGCAGAGCTCGGTTGGCGCGGCCCTGCTGTGAGGCTTGTTACGGGTCCTCTGAGGCTCACGGAACAGGCCGCGGGGCAGGCGGACCTACGGGCAAAAGCCACTCCAGGAACCCCAGCCCCGACCCCCGGACATGGCCCCCCGAGCAGGCTCCAGCTGGAAGCAGCAAGGCCACCAGTCCGGATCTTTCAGGCTGGAACAGACAGCTCAGAGGTTTGTAACCCGGTTTTGCCTCCTGACAATCTGGAGACCACCAGGCCCAGTAGGAGGCCCCTTTGGTCTTTACTTAGAACACAAAAAATGGGTTTCAGCAGCAGTGCGGACGAGAGCAACTGGGATTACTCACAGTGCGGTTCAAAAAGCCAGAGGCTACAAATATCCCCATGATTCATGCAAGAGTTTGCCAGATGGTTTAGCTGTTTTGGAATCTGAGGCTTCTTCGGAAGAGAACTGGCACAAAATAACTTGCTTCTGACAATGTCATTTCTCAATAGCATATAAGGGAAGAGGAAATATTCCATGCTGCATCTATGCCGAGCAGAAGTCCAGCAGGTTCCTCCCCCACCACATATGGAGTGGGACAGAGTGTGAAAAAACAAAATTGGCATACATTACGCCCTGTATGTGGTAACAAGTTTGCTTCCATAAAGGACAACACCTTGCAGGAGGCTAAAATGTTCTGGCAACAACTGCACATGCAATGTGGATGTTAAATTTATTAATTCTCAGAGAAGCAAAAAGCACATCATTTCCTTGAATAGAGGCTGAGCTGAATCATTATGCAGGTTTTGCTCTGTTTGGACTATACTACACTTGGGGCAGTCTGCTATACTCTCACTTTGTTCTAATTTGTTTCAAACCCCATTGTTTTGCTTCATGTCAAATCATCACTAGTAAGAGAACCTGGATTGCGCGAGATGCCCAAAGGCATATCTGTTTCATGCAGATGACTTTTTTGATCTAACCTCCCTAAATAGTTAGAAAAGGTTGGGCAAACCAACTTGCCACAATTTTTTTTTTCCCAACTAGAACACTGACACAGCCTATTTCCTAAATCTTTGTCATAAACAGTAAATGGGCAAGAAAATCTACTTGTAATTTATTCCAACTATTTTGTACTTCTTATAGTCTTAAGTTTTGAATTAAATGAACGTAGATTTACCGTGATAGATCCTGCTGGTGGGTAAGGAAGCATGTCTTCTGCCTAAGCCATCTAAAGCACAGGAATGGCTACAGTGGATCGGAGCAACGCCAAGGCAGAACATGATGCTGTTCCCAACAGTGGCTGGCCATCTCCTGGGGAGATGAGGACTTCTGCAGCTTAGAGTCTTTTAGCTAGAAGTAGCCTACTGCTGCTCTTGATAGACAATGGAAAAGAAATCTAATTGCTTTCTTAGTCCTATAAGCTTCCAGCATGTACAGCTTGATGTTGTTCCAGTCTAACGTCATGCTGAGTGGAAATCACTTTTGTGTGTTCTGTGCCTTCTGTCTGGTATTTCCATATGATGTTCCCTGACTTTTGCATTAGTTAACCATTCTCTCTTAACTCTCTCCGTGCCACTCCTGTTTTACAGATTTGTAACAGATTCCTTGCACTACTATCTTACTCATCTCTCTTCTAGACTGACAAGTCTCACATTTTCCAGGTGCAGTTGCATAACTACTTGTTGGAGGTTGTTTACCTCCAACAAGCTTCCATGTCTACTGCAGATGGCATGTCCTTGCTTCCACATGGATTTCAGGTGCTTCAGGCTGTGCACTTCTGCTGAGTACAACTCCTCTCTCTCTCTTCCTTCTTTATGCCCTCCCTGCTGGAGATCTCACCAAGCCGTGGAGCCTCCTCATCAATCTCTTTTTGGCCCTGGACAAGCTGGCCCTGTGTGCCACAGCAAGACGCTCCGTGGGGAACCTCAGTGCCTGCAGGGTTTGTCCACTCATGTCCCCAGGCCA
The DNA here is from genome assembly GCA_013397935.1 of Dasyornis broadbenti. NCBI lineage: Eukaryota > Metazoa > Chordata > Aves > Passeriformes > Dasyornithidae > Dasyornis > Dasyornis broadbenti. Next base: position 703,998 of record VZRN01000634.1, read on the forward strand.
GGCAGCGCTGACTGACATCCAGGCCACAGTGGCGGTATTGGGGATGCTCAACAAAATGCTTTGTCTGTTTCAGAAGGATGAACATCTAGGTCAAATGAATAATTTCAGCAAAGTTGGAAACAAATTTTGGTTAATTACAGTTAAGGAAAGAATATAACCTCTCAGGTTATCATTAGAATCATGAGTCCTAAAACTATACTGACTACAGGCAGGGTGTCAAGGTAAAGAGTCAACTACACCTCGTTATGTGGAGGCTTAAAAAGAGCACCATGGGAAACCTTTCCTGTAGCTACAGGTATGCAAATGACTGCCTGATTTTCACAGGATTTACTGATGTAGAATGTGCTCTTTTGTTTGTCATAAGAAACCTTTACATTTATACCAGTTCTTTGAAAGCCTCCAAACATTCTGTTTTGAAAGCAAAGCAGGAACAGATTTACTTGCTCTTCATAAATAAAGCTATGGTCCTCTAGTAATTCCCTGAGGATGTGTGATACTTCCAAAGGCTTTAAAACAGGAAGCTAAGACAAGGAAGCCAATGCTCAGGAAGCTGACATTCACAACAAGATGTGTGAAATGTCTTCGCAAACTTTTAGAGGAGTCTTCAAACAAAATTCAAAATGATTTTTATATAACAAAATGTCACAGTATCCTCAAAACAAAATCTGACTGAAAGGATTCTCATTGTCTCTCATGTTGCAACTCCTTTGTATCTTTCCAGTAAGAAACACCCACCGAAGATCTCTGTGGGATGTGATGAGTATAACAGCACTTCCCAGACAGTGAAATCATTCTGTAACTGATGCTGATTTTCAGCCTTATCACAGAGGTCAAAAAAAGAGAAAGGGATCTTGAGGAGAGGCTGAAGCCAAGGTCTAGAAGGTCTCTGTTTTTTGCCCATGGTTTAGTGCAAGCTTGGAAAGAGTCAAGAGCTCCTCACCTCATTCCTGCTATCAGCAAAGGGATTGCATAATGTTAGCACTTCTAATCTAAGTAATAAATCAGCATCTGGAGCCTTGTGGGTTGTTTATTTATATTAGGGGCAGTGAATGATGAAATCAACTATTTCCTAAATACAACGCTGTTTCTTCACAGGCTGTACAATTAGTATCAAAACAACAGAAAACAAAACTTGTACACAAACTTGGCCATTTTGGAGGAAGCACTCTCCCAGAAAAGTTACCTGAGTTTTGTCTCAGGCTGATAAAGTTTCATCGTGTCCCTTTTTGCATGTTGGACCTGCACATGAACTCTGCCTATCGGGAGTAACACACTTTTGTTCACTCCAGATCTTTTTAAACTGACTTTTGTGTTTTAAAAGACAACAAAAGCAACATAGCAGTCAGTCATACACATTTGGTGACACAAAGGCTTACTGATATCTCCAAGTAAGTGCATTCCAAGGTGGAATTTCCAGTAGGGGGAACTGAGGCATGACTGTGAATAAAGGGCAGCATTTTAAGAGAAGGGGCTGCTACCAAACATTGTTTTGGTTTTTGATACTTTTTGTGCAAGCTAGTTCCATTTCTCCCTTAGTCTTACACAAGAAACCAGATTCAAAAATTGTCTGCAAATCTGTTTATAACAGTTATCATAGAATAACATTTCTATATTTTTACATGAAGAATGAAAAACCCTTTATTGCATCTCCAACCATAGTACTGGGCCTTTGGGGGAAGGAGCAGGGGAAAAGTAGAGACAAGTCTGATAGGTTCTCCAGACAAAAGACCTGTAATGAGTTTTGCTGCCCTGATGTACCCAAATATGACTTCTCACCTTGAGTCATTGTATAGGACAATGAACAGCAGCTTGCAAGCACTGAACATATACTTGCATTACATAATTTAATCATTGGTTTAAGCCCTATTCCATACGTGAAAGAGAAATGTACCTGCACGTAGATATAACATTTGTATTTTGCAAAAACTTCAGCTTCATTACCTGCTCAGATGTGTGCAGAGGTTAGAGCTACTTCCCCTTCCAGAAGTAATGCCTGAAAGTAATGGTTTGCCTGCTTAAGCTTCAAGGCACCAGAGGAATGAGAGCACACATTGTCTGGTTTTCTCTTTTCCCTGATTCTTTCCTCCAAGTGGGCACCTAGTTATTGGTTATGGGATCTTGGGTTAAATCAGCACTCACAGGCAGTTCCCTTGAGAGTGGTAGGGTTGCATATTACACTAAGCCAAAGGAGAATGTAGTTCCAGTGTTCTCTTACTGTCCAGTTTATGACAAAACTGGAAAGCCCTATCTGAAGCAGAACCTTAAAGTATTAGATCTCAAATTGGATGCAGTATAGACCAGGAATTCCTAACTGAAGAATACATATTTTAAGAAAGGAAACAGTATTGGCAGATTTCTGATATATACCACAATAAATCTAGGGAAAGATGTGGCACTCTAAATTTAATTTTGTTGGTGCCAACAGTTACATGTCTTACCAAGGAGAACAACCAGTAGATCACCATAGAGAACAAAATACCTTAAAATAGACTTCAGAGGAAACTTTGAACAGCTATTGCAAATAAGACAGAATAGTTAGCACATAATGAAATATGTTCTATGCTGCCTAGAGACATTCAAAAGAAAGAAAATGAAATGTTTTATTTAAGTTTTCACAAGATCCAGTCTAAAGTGCATAATCACAGTTAACAGTAGCCACAACAGGCCAGACTTACTACAAAAAACCCATTAGCTTATGGCTAAAAATATTGCTAAAAGGTGTCTTCTTTCAGCCTGTTCCATAGTCTTCTCACCAGGATCTCTTGAGTCTTACAGTTTTCTTGAAAGGAATCATAACATTTTAAATATGGTGCCCTAATTTAGTATGAAACCATTTGGGGAATTCATTAGAGCAAAGATTAGATTTCAGTGAGGACCTTGACCTCAATAGTTTTTCTGTTTACATATATGATGGCAGAAGTTTTTGACTGAAACAGCAAGGCCAGCTCCTAATTGATACTTTTCCCCACAATTATTTTTTTTTTTATTTAGAACCTAGATAGAAAAAAATTATTTGTTCACCTAAACTCTGTTCCAATTTTTCATTTGAGCTCTATTTTTATAAAAAATACAATACTCTATTTTAAAAAGTAGTACTTGTCCTAAGCATGTACGTTTGTGGGCTGGCTGCTGCATTACTGAGGAACATGGAACAGGGAAAAACAAACAATATCCTCTGTGGTGCTCCTGTACATGTTGTTCTCACAGGGAGCAGTTGCATGTGCATGTATTCCTCTGAATTTGTAAAATGAGAAGTAGTGTTGGTAAGGTTAGAATGACTCAACTCACTGCTTATCTGTTTGTAATCATTGCTGTGAGCCTTGGGGGCAAATACACATCAGTAGATTGCATGAAGGACAGACATCATCTTGTCCAAACCATATTTTGTTGCAGAAAGGAACACTTAACTCATTTTAGAGTAACTGGTTTCCTTTGTAAAAATTCACCTATTACACAAAAATTAAATGGTGTGTGTCTTTGGTTTTTGATATTTCATTTCTTAAAGCAAAAAACCATAAATCAACACAATCCTTAACACAGACAGACTGAGCTCTTTTCTGTATTTAATAATAAAAAACACATCTAAGAGAAATTCCTGAAATTTATTTGGTGATAGACTGGCAATCTACTTATATGCAAGCCTTATAAAGTCATCTTGTTATTGTGAACTGCCTTGTGCAATTTTTTTAAACAACCTGTAAATGACTCTTGAACCATCTGTTTCTATGGTTGTAAATCCCTATAAAAATCAGTGCAAACTAATCCTGCTTTCATCAGATATACTTTCTTCTGTTTAAGAGATTGCTGTGCCCAGACAGTAAAATTATGGAGTCACAACACCGAACCCTAGCCCAAGGACAGAAGTACTGTGTATACCTTAAAGCAGGTAGGTAGCCTTCAAGTACTAAAATACTCTACATCCTTTCTGAATTCCAACAAGCTGCCAGTCTTCCCTGACATGCTCCAGCAGCTCTGCTTCAGCCTGTTCCTGAACTTGTAAGGGAGTCCTTACAAGACAGCCTTGTAGCTTCCATTCTTTCTGTCATGATTTACAAGACACTGTACCTAAAAGCATTTCATTTACCCAGCTTGTCAAAAAGTCAGGATTTTTGCTGGAATTCAAATTATATTCTTTTAATTCTGTCTTTGCAGCAAAACTTTGAGTCATATCTTGTTTTTTCTAGCACAACCCCTTTCTGCAGAGGCTGATTGATCACTTCACTCTTTGCCATCAGCCCAGCACAATTACCTCCATAGTGCTGTGGAACACTGAAAAAGGAACACAAATTCCAGGAGAAATGTCTTTTTAAATGTAATTTATAGAAAGTTTGCAGTAGTTTAGACCCCTTCAGCAATTTTGCAAATTACACTGAACACTGTAAGAAAGGTATATGATTATTTTTTTCTTGGTTATCTTTTTCAAACCCTTTAGGAGTCACCCACAAAACATTCTCCACATACACTTCTACCTCTCCCATCCACTTAGGTCTGTATAAGCTCAGGCTTATGTGAACAAAGATGACAGAATAACGAGTTCCTACATTCTCAATAGCATTTTTCAGTCAACACGTCAACATGTCCTCTGCATAGTAACTTCATTGCCAAAATCTTTTGGGTCTGAATTGATCTGTTTCCATTCATAATATTTGTGGTACACAAAACATCTGTCCATGAAAAAAACAGAAACATCATATAAAGATGAAAAGTACAGTTTAAAGACAAAAAAGGTATTTGAATTCTTACCTTAAGAAGTGCTTCCTGTGAGATGAAGGATTTGACTCAGCACTCAGATCTGTAAAGTACAAGCATTTTTTTTAATGAAGGGTCCAGGTGAAACTCAGTCTGTAATGCTATGGTAAAGGTAACAAGACTCTGACTCTTAAATGCTTGCACTTGTGACATTGACTTCCCTTTTGCCATCAAAACAGAAGAGAATTCTACTTGCACAATCAGTTTGTCGTATCAGTGGCTGCTACCTACTTGTACATGTTGTTCTTCAGGTTTGCAATTAACGTCATGTATGCAAGATATATTCATAGAACATGCTTCATTTACGCAATGCTTCTAATGACTATGCTTTTGTTTCTGTCAGTAGTTCTATTACAAGTTAATTCTTGGAGTCATTTAATTTATTCACATAACGCTATATATGCAAATTGTTTGCAAAAAAGAATTGTTGTTGTTGTAGTAGCTACGGAAGCAGTAAATGCTTGGAAATTCACAGACACTGGGGCTGGGGAGGGGAATGGCTGCATTGTGAGGTGTTCTCTGTCCCTGCTGCTCTTGTACTCAGAGTCCAACACTGCCCAAAAGCAGAACCCTCCTGTTATCTGCCCTGATATCTGGCTCCACAGCCCAGCCCTGGTATCAGTATTGCACACAGCTGACAAATACCCCGGTAACAGTTTCTTCTTGTTCAGATGAATAGTATCACTTACAGACGTATCTTCTTACCAGACAATGATACTTAAGAAAGATGATGCTGGCGAGTTTCCGCTTTAGCCTGTGCTACCTAGGTAATTTAACTCCTTCGTTGCATACAATGGAGGTATCCTCACATAAAAGACTTGTAGCAGCTTGAGAAAATGTGAAAGCAGTGCAAAAATAGGCAGCGTAACAAAAGGTACATTATATCCACTGGACAAGCAGCCTGAGCAACTCCATCTCTTACCAAGTTTTAGAATACTATTTTTCATTACTTCATCCAACCTCGATAACCAATATTATCGAGCCTAACAAGAGATGCCTTGCTTATCTCCTTATTATCAAGGATACAAACAGCACTAGGGCTGTTTTTCCTTTAGATGTTATTGATCAGCATTGACAGTAACACCCTTCAGGAGAAAAGTTGGGAGCAGCCCAAATGTCAGCCCAGGACACCAGAGCGCAGCAGCAGCACCTTTTCTCCCCTCACACACAAGTGAGGGTTAGCTCTGCCTGCAGAGACTGCTCAGCAAACAGAACATGTGCAGAGTGTGTAGCACGGGACCAGTGCTAGTTCTCAAAATTCAAAGAGTTGCTTACAGGAAAGCAGATATGTTTCTAAGACATGCTTTCTCACTGGATTTATGTATGTTATGGTAAGATCTGAACTCCCCAAATACCAGGTACGTCGGACTGGTATAATAAATTCATTCCTTCTTATGAGCAAATTTCTTGTATTAGAATGTAAATTCTATAATTTGGAGACAAATCACATAATAGAACATAATTTCACTCTTTCCCCTTTTTATCTCTGCTGTCTGTCGAAGTTTGTTTTATACTGAGCATTTGACACAGTGGCTGGAGAATTAAAAGCTATGTCCCTATTCAATGTTATTCAGTGTTACAGTGACGTTCACTTCCGTTCCCAGAAATAGCTGGCCACAGGAGACAAGGCCTTTAGACTGAAATATTGCTGTGCAGAGGAAACAAGAACTCCTACAAACAGCAGAGCTGATGAAGCCTTCAAGGTTTTTAAAAGATTTTAATCCCTAGCTCTTTTTCTTCCATGTATTCCCTCTTTGATAAGGATGACCTCTCATTGCACAACTCATGCTGTTAGTATAAAAGATCATTCAACATTATTCACCATTTCTATGCTAAACCAGCTTGCCATGTGACTGCACATGCAAATCCTATGTGGCTGCACTTTTGACCCAATATCAAATCCTTATCAAAAAAGCAAATTTATAAGGTGGGACACCCTTTCCTCATAGAGCTTTTATTGTCAAGTCTTGAGTCTGTCCTAGTTATCCTGTGAAAGCAGCTTTGTCCAATGCCTCAGGTAGGAATTTCAGATGACAAAACTCACCAACTTCTTGTTCAGGTTCACTCACAAAATTAGATTGATAGTAACGCTACTGTTTCATCCTTTTCCCTGTATAATAATTTCAAATGTTACACACTTTTGTACTCCTCTGCAAGTGCTACAACAGCACTTGAAGTGCACAGAGTCTTTGCAGTGCAGGGGAAGTACTACAGAGAGAAATTACACCCTAATTTCTAAACATCTCCTTTTACTTTTGCTACTCATTTAATGCTAAAATTATCAATTAATTTCTGAGACTTGTTTCCAGTTTTCACTTTTTTTTCACATAGCAAACCTAGCAAATGCTACCTCAATGCATTTTCCATTACCTTACATCCCGAGCACAAAATTTAGGACCTTTCAGAATTCATCTTGCAAATAGACATAATTGACCTGGGGAAGTTATCACACAAAGCAAAGGAGCAGTAACAGATATTTCCACAGAAAAGAGACTCCATGAGAACTGCAAAAGGCATTTAATGAGCTTCCACTGACTTCAGCAGCACAGGGCTGTGTGCTTTACTTGGAGGGAATCAACTTAGATGACTGAAATACTGTGAAATTAGTCTCCAGTATGACCCCACTGGCTTCTCTGGTATTACACTGGGCACAAGGCTGGCTCACGTGCTATAAAAAGTGTTGGCATAAGCACAAAGGAGTTCAGGAAAAATGTTAGAGGATTTGTGATGAACTGGAGGTTTAAACAGTTTTAAACCAACAACACAAGATTTAACTGTGGACTTAGTATTTTTCTGTGGTGTAATTTATTGGCAATTCCTCCTAATACTGGATTAAAAAGTTTAAAATAAGCCATAATAAGCCATATTCAATATCTCAGTAATAATACCAATTAAGCCTAATAATCACCTAAGTCTGCAGGTCTTAGACATTCCCCTGGGTGTTAGGTGATACTTCAGCCAAATACTGATATGTCCCATTTAGGCAAATAAATCAAGTTTAAAATGCCCGCCATTAATCCAAAATATTGATAAATTAATGCTATCAAGTTTTTATCTAGTGATCAATGTATCCCCAGACGGATTTCTCCCTTTTTTCCCCCCCAGGCCAGATGAGGAAATGGAATAAGGATGTTTAATATTCAATGACAACATCATGGGTTTTAGGCCTGTCTGCAGACAAAATTGGTGCAAATCCATCTGGAGCTGATGAGAGGGCTTTCTGAGAATTATCATTCACGATATTTGAAAGCAAACTGCTAGATATGAACCCCTCCTTCTCGTTTTCTTAACAAGCATTTTAAGTTTCAGAGAAAAGAGGAGGGGGAAGAATTACATTTCAAGAATTAAATTTCAGAATCTGCTAGAGAATTTTACATCATTGGTTCTACAAGCTTTAGACTACTACACTCCTTACAATTTAGCCAAAATATTTCGGATTATGCAGGCCATTCAATATCCAAAAATACGCTGTTGGAGCCTCTTGCTTCTCCTAACAGGCAGTATTGGGGTGGCTGTGGAGCAGTACTCAGGCAGGATTATCAAGAGTTTTATTTACTGCTTATTTTGACATTCTATTGACTCAACTTGAATCTACACCACAGGTTCCATCCCAAATTACCAGTAAGCTGTGCTGCTCACATACTTTTCTGATTTTATTTTCGAATGATCTTCTCTTAAACTGCTCTGCCTTTTTAGTCTGGCAGTGACCAGTGGCATGGGTAATTTCCATTTCTTTGCTAAAAATCACCTTCCACAAAAGGAAAGGACAGCTTTTTGATAGCAGTAACCACTCTAGTTCTGGAAGCCTGACTTTCCCTCCAAGGTGCAAACCAGGCTAAAGACAAGCTGGACCAGGGCTGCCACCTGCTGTGCAATTTTAAGTTTTGTTCTCCATGACAAAAGTGAGTAACTTTGTAACAAAAGGTTAATTAAATGCAGATGTCTAGCTTGATTTCCTTAAGAAAAAATCCTCTAAAGGAGAGGAATTTGACACAGATGGCAATGGGGAAAATCGTGTCTTGAAGCACAGGTGTGTTCCCTGGTGCACGCTCATGTGCACCACTGGTGTCTCCAGGGAAGATCACAGGGGTAGATGGCTCACCTGAGAAGGTCACACACACCTGCTCTGTGACATTAGTTCATGTGGGTACTGTCAACATGTGTACAACCCAATGTACTTCAACCTCTGCAAAAGAAATATCTCAAAATACCAGCTCCTGGGGGCATTTGAACTCTTTTACTCTGTGTGTGAATGGCTGTGTAAGAACTGTCTGCAACCCACAGATAATACAAACTTTCTGCTAAATGTTCACCAAATTGCACTTGTCTGCTTGACCAATGCTTTCTTTCCTGTTGGTTTGGGTTTGGGTTGTTCTATTTTGAAGAGAAGCAGATTTTATACAGATACCAAGTATTTTCTAAATATCCTTGTTTCACTTACATAATTTGCGAATCGTAGAATCTCACGGCACTACAGAAATAGGAGAAGGCAGGTACTAGTATTGTGGTTAAGCTTTTAAAGAATCTTTTAGTGAGAAACTGTACCTTATTCTGCTTGTGTGGCTGAACCTCTAGAATTTCCTTTGCTTATCCAGCAGCCATTTGTGCTCTTTGGACTTCATAAAACAGCAGCAAACAGATCTGAAAAACAGGAATAAGCTGAAATCAAGCTGGAATATAAGGATTTTTGTTGATTCTTTCCGTCTTCATTGGATAATTTTTTCGATGACATGCTCGTGGAGCTCCTTTGAGCTCAGGTGCCCACACTACAGTTTCAGCTTATCCCTTTTTCTCTGTTTCTAGTAAAGAAGGCCTTACAGAAATATTTTGGGCACATTTGTTCACCATTAGTCAGAATTTTATACAGAAAAATCTGTTGCTGAGCCCGTAAGATCTGCTGGGTAACAACCCGCCTGGGCAAGAAAGGATTGTGTCAGGGTTGGGACTGTGGAAGAAATCTTCCCAATAATCAGCCAGAGGAGAAAACCCAGCCCCTAGTTCTGAAACATGGTGAATAGTATCAGCCAAGCTGCGAAAATGCTCACATGTACACAAGCCATGAATCCTGATAAATATAGAAAGCTCTGTGGTAAATATTTTTAAGATTTATGAAAAAGCCTAAGAGGGGCTGAGCTATCTGGAAATCACAGACCTGAAAAACTTTTTTGCCTCCCCTGTTCTATTACTGGAAACTGTTAGCAACCGTCCATTGATGTGGGATGAATAAAGGAGCCAATGACTACATGATCCATCTGGATACCAAGATGAGAACATAAGCTGAGATATTAAATCTGCATAAGATATATTTTCTTGTTTTCTTCAAACACTGTGTACTGCATTGGCCTCAGCAAATAACAGAAAAAAACCCCGTCTTATATTTAAATACTACATCTTTTACAAAAAATTCTAGTTCCTTTCTACCCCATCTCATCTGAGAACTATGAAGCCTATTTCACTCTTTCAGATCTAACACGAGAGAACACAATTCCTGCCTTCCTTCCTGCAAACACTGACACCTTTTCCAAACATCTGTTCTGTCAAAATGCTTGGTATGCCTAGGCCCCTGCCAAGCCCTCAGTGACCACATGACCATCATCCCTTTTGCAGAAACAGGCACATACTCTTGGAATTTAAAGTAAAACTCCCTTATAGCAGGCATGTCATGTATCGTTAGAATAGAACTGGTCCAATTCCCAGAATCATAGAATCATAGAATGGTCAGGGTTGGAATCTCATTTCTTCCCCTGGACCAGGCTGCTCCATCCTTACAGGGAAGAATTTCCACCTAATCTTTAAAGTAAACCAGCCCCTTATCAGTTTAAAGCCATTCTTCCTTGTCCTGTCACTCCATGCCCTTGTCAAAACTCCCTCTCCAGCTCTCTTGGAGCCTCTTTAGGCACTGGAAGGTGCTCTAAGGCCTCCCTGGAGTCCTCTCTTCTCCAGTCTGAACAGTCCCAACTCTCTCAGCCTGATTAATAGAAAATTCTTACTATTTCATTTCCTATGTGTAGAAAAGTAGTCATAGCAACATCCTCAAGAGATAAAACAACAAAACTTGTGCTGATACTGAAAGCAAAGTGTGTGGGGGCGTTATTTTTTTAGTTATAGAGCATTGGAATGAGAATTTCAGGGGGTGACCAACCACCAGAGGGCTCACAGCTCCTCCCAGGTTGTTCAATGAAATGGTTAAATGAACCTTTCCGTAACAAAGGCGTTAAACATCACCTGTGTCCAGTGGGAGGCTCCTACTCTTTGTGAAATGCATTAGCTTGCACAGAAAACATGCCGGCATACTCATTTTAATTCGGTAATTTATTAAGACACACTAAAGACACGTTTCACCATGGTCCTTACCACGGGCTGCAGGGGAATGTCTGCTCCAGCACTTCCTTCTTCTCTGACCTCGGTGTCTGCATTTGTTTCCCTCACCTATTCTCACTCCTTTCTTCCACAGCAGTTGCACAGGGTTTTTTCCCCCTTCTGGAATCTGTTATCCCAGAGCTGTTGTCTCCATTGCTGCTGGGCACAGTCTTGTCCAGCAGCAGGTCTGTCCTGGAGCTGGCCAGCCTTGGCTCTGCTGGACATCAGGGAAGTTTCTGGCAGCTTCCACCCCTGTAGCCCCACTGACTACCAAAACCTTGCCATGCAACCCAATGCAAAACTTTAAGAGCAGCCTTTTGGTATTTTAAAGCATTTAATTTCATTGATTATATTCACAGAATTCTTCAAGTGTGTGACTGATATTTGTGCATGCTAATAAATGATAGGAGGGTCTAACAGAACCCAGCTTTGGCTCAGAAATCTTTGTGAAAAATGGATACTGCTTGATCACTCACTGTAAAGCCGAGGTATCCAACATCTCTCAAGACATAAAAATACACAGTGATAACACAATTATATGACATACTAGACCTGATCACGTACTATTCCATGATGGAATGAAATGGTACAAATTTCATATAACTTAATTAACCAGAAATTACATAATGTCCTAATTTTCCTTCCCACCTTTTGTGTTGTTTCTCAGACTGGCATTGCATTTGTTTCACATTTTGTTAAATATAGCAGTTCCCTGACTTTGAACACCAAATGTCACTGTGGTATTTTTAACAAAGGTAAATTCCACATAGGCGGTTAGGGAAGACACAGTGTTCTGAATCTCTCAGGTTGAGGTTCATAAGTAGTGACAGTGTCTCATAATCTGAAGTTAATTCTTAGTTTTAAAACTAAGAACTCATTTGTAGCCAAAAGGGTTTTCAGTAAGTTGTCATGGATGTCAGTGTGCTCAATAAACTATAGCAAAACAGAACAAAATAGAAAGCATGTTCTTCTCCTTGCATATCTATGTAGGTTTAGAGTGTACCTCCTACGTATACCAGTCACAGCTAAAATCAACTCTAACAAACAATTAGAGACTGAGAAAAGTGCTGTTAAGGCTCAGCTTCCAAGAGAAAGAGTTTGGGTGGTCCTTTGTAAAATGCTTTTTATTATACTTAGCAGTAATATGGAGCTAGTACTGGACATGAAACAAAGCAAATGCCTTGAAAACTGAAAATGGCTAAACAACACGGCACAAACAGAAAAGGGAGTGCCTTAAGGCATAAATGTTTAGTTGCTGATGTGTGAAAAGAGCAGTCATCTTTTTGTTAGTTCTCAAGATACTTTAAGTTTAAGGAGAACATCTGGATGGAAACTTTAATTTTCTTAAGAACACGTGTGTTTTATAGCAGATTCATTTTTTCAAACTGAACAAAAATATCTTTCCCCAAGCTCCAAACAACTTCAGAGAATGTGTTTACTCTTTTGGCATATGAAACTACATAGAAACATATTCCCGTTTCTCAGATGCCTCCTCCACCTATGTTGCAGACTGACTGTACTGTTTGACCTTTTAATTTCAACACAAGTAATCAATGTGCAGATAAACTGTCAACTATGATTTTCTTTATCTCAGAGCAAACTTCATTCACTTATTATATTTCTGTATTTCCCCCTGCTTTTGCATCCGCTTGGGTTTTGTGTCTATTAATACTGCAGCATTTTGTGTAAGGGAAAAACTTAGTCAAATAATGCAAACGTGACAGAAATGTGAATCAGTGAGAAGCTGGTTCATGCAGTTGTCATCTAGCAAGTTTCTGTTGGTGCTTTATATAATTATTTTCAGTCCATCAGGTTAAAAAACATGGCAATGTGTTATGCTTTTTAAACTTCTGTTTCTAGTTGACATTTACTATTTTTCAGTATTGTCTAGCACATGTTCTAGCTAAATTAGCTGACAGGGAGAGATGTGATCAATGCAACAGCCTTTCATCTTTCTCTCAAGAAAATTCCTTGAGAGGAAATCAGCAATTTCACTACCACAAGCCTTTCTTTAAATTCATAAAAAATGCATGTGAGCAACTGACTCAATAGAAGGAAGGCAGAATAACTGATGGAAGAATCTTTATGAACCTAGATTTGTAGCAAGAAATTAAACACAACAAAACAGCAAAATAAGAACAAACAAAGCCACCTGTAGTGAGTGGCTGCTGTATCTGCATCCCCCAAGACCATTGAGGTGTCCTGCATGGCAGCTCGTGGTGATGATCTTCCCTGGGGCAGGGACACCTCTCAGGGTGCCCCTCGAGGCTGGGAGAGCCCTTGCCCAGCATCTCACACCTGCAGCGAGGAGGGAATGTTTGATGTCACTTCTAAACGTATGCTGTATCCTCCTGTCATGGATCCATACCCAGCTACAGCTTCATTGCAAGGAGGGCAGCCCCAGAAGTGTTCGACTGCCATTGGAACATCACAGTCTATTTCCTATGTTCAGCGCAAGCAATCAACCCTTGCCACAGCCAGTAAAGCCTCGCTTGTGGTCCCACTGCTTTCCTGGGTTTGATTACATTCTGAAAAGTGGGTAAAATGAGAAGAATTTTCTTAAGACTATAAAAGCACTTCAGGAGTTAGTAGAATTCAGCCTGGGGTGTCAAAGCCATCCTAACAACAAAAAGCACATTGAAAATAAGGACAGGGGAAGGATGTACATGTACAGACTTCTGAAGATTCAACCTCAGTAGGGGAGCAATTGTCCTAATTTGTGAAGGGAAAGTACATTTGATTTAATTCAATGCTACAAGAAATTAAACAAGAAGGCCAAGTGAAAAGTGAGAAGAGGTAGCATGTAAGTAGGAAGCCAAAGAGACTGTGGTTTCTATTTTGTACAGAAACAGGCCTTCTGGTTTACAAGTGTTGCTGCTTTCTGTAAACATGACTTGAATATATTCATGCCCATAGTCTGTAAGTGCTGCCCAGAGGCTGTTCTAAGTCTTATTCTGACTGCTCAAAGCGTGTTTCAGACTGCAACACTTCAGACAAAAAACCAAAAAAATTCAAACATGGAAGACCTGTGAATATTGCTATTCACCAGAAACATTTCAGAACTTAAAATATATTTTGCTGTGTTGCTTGTTTAGCTTGTGGGTTTCTGTTGTTTTGTTTTGAGTTTTTTTAACACCTCCTATACAACAAGGGCACAAAGTCTCTAGTACACCTACAGCTGTAACTACATACTGATGTGTACAATCACATTTCTAAAGTACAGCAGCAGAGCTTGGTGCTGATGAAAGGTCTCAATCTATGTAATTAAGTTCAAAGGATTTGAGGACAGGCTTAAGCTAAGCATGTGCCTAAATGCTCTTTTGAATAAGAATTCAGCTCTTTTAGTCCTGCTTTGAAGTTCAACTTGTGATGCTTGTTGATGATATCTACCACATACAAAATGTCAGGCCTTGCTTTTACTTCTAGGCTCACTTAAGATGGAATTTGCAAATGGTACACTAGGGAGAGACAAGATGCAGAGTTTTGTTTTCCAGAGAGAGCATAAGCTGCCTTTAAATTTCATAGTTTGTCAGGGAGCAGCGAGAGCGGGGCTGCCTCACGGAGGCAGCGATCCAGGAGCAGAGGGCAACCAGGCAGGGGGACACTGACCTGAACAAGGACTCAGCCCAGAGCATCCAGCCTGGCCAGGAGAACAGGGCTGGAATGGTGACAGGAGCTGTATGAGTCCAGTGATCATTAGGGAAATGAGGGGGACGAGCCAGGTCCAAGGTCAGTCCAGGAAGCCCAGTTAACAAGTCAGGAACAGCAAAGGCCAGAGCTGGGGACAGAGTCTGCCTAAAATCCAGCCTGGGGGAGGGTTGGGGCTCTGGATGGTCAAGGACTCCTGCATGCCCAGGGCCTGGTATTTCTTCATGGTTTAACATGATATTTCACCATTTTTAAATTTAAAGAAGCCACTGACAAAAAAATAAATCTCATGCTAGATTCAAGAACAAGCCTCAGGCTCTAGTGCAAACATTTTAGTTGCAAGAATTTATTGCTTTTAGGGAACCATTTCTATTGACATAGGAGAGATGTATGTTTACAGTGGATCTTAGCAAGATCCTAAGTTACTTAGAGAAAGGATGAGAAAAAATGGTTAATAAACAGAAAAGAACAATGGCTTACTGTTCAGTCAATAATATTAAATTGTTATTCACAGATTTCTGTGTGCTTTTCAAAGAAGCTGAAGAAACTGAGAGAGAATGAAGGAACTGTTCCTAAGTCATCCAGCAGGTTGAGATCAGAGAGCCAAATCTTCTGGATTTGTACTGGACCACAGTCTGAACATTAATGATCCATATTGTGCTGTTGCAAAGAAGTATCAGCTATACCAGGATATTCAGTTTTATACCAACTGTGTTCCTTCTTTCTAATGAGTGGAAAATCATAGCAAGACAAGAAATCAGCAGGTCACCTGCAAGAGTCGGTCAAAGGATCGGTTTTCTGTCTCAACATTTCTCATCAGGTGCTACCACATGTGCAGGCCTCACGAGAACAGCCAGAGCTAGTGCGAGTGTTTTGTAAACTGTTACAGAATGAGGCACTTTGCACATGAAGAACGAGCACTCTGTACCTGAAGACAGGATGAGTGTTTTGTAAACTGGTGCAGAACAAACGCTTTGTACCTGAGGCTGGTGCAGAATGAGCGTTTTATAAACTGGTGCAGAATAAGCGCTTTGTACAGAATGATTTTTGTAAACTGGTATGGAACCGAGGTTTTTGCACCTCTCCCCAAGTCCCTGCTATTGTGAAAAACCACAGACCCATGAACTCCCCGCTCCTGGCCAGGTGGAGTTTGGCAGATCTCCACAAAGATTAAGGGGGAGCCAAGGTGGGTCCAAGGAGGGGGGGCAGGTGTATGGACTGGCATAAAAGACTGCTCTGCAACAACTGAATTTCGAAGATCTTCCCCACCGTAAGATCACATTGATCGATGACAGAGGCCTGAGGAATGCCTCTTCAACGGGACCCCCAGAGATGCCGGATGTCTGTGGACCTGTGGTGGTAGCTATAGACCCCCTTTTCCTTCCCTTTACCCCTACCTTTCCCTTTATTCTCTCTCTCTCTCTCTTTTTCTATCGCAAGCTGCTTTACAGGCACAATAAATAAAGTTCCTATTTAGATTGAAACTTAACTCCCTTGGCTTGTTACGCTCTTTTTTTTTTTTTGCACTCTGAGATCATAGCCCAAAAGAACCATCACGAGTCCATTGCAACAACCCAAAGTAGGATCAAGCAGATCAGCAAGGTGCTCCAGGTTACACCTAACTCTGGAATTATAATTGTAAATTTAATCAGCTTCCTCATACAGTCAACATACAGATAGCTCATACAGACAGCTCCAGAAAAATTAATGCTGGCATAAGACAGTGAGACAGAAAATGAGTAGCAAGGGGAAGAGGAAAGGCAGAGATGATTTACACCAGTATAATGTGCTGAACTATGATGCAACTTGATCTTACTGAATATCTTCTTTATTATTTATTTCAAAGTATGTTTCCTGAATGGTCAAAAATGCTTTAAAATATAATTCTGTGTCCTCCCCCAGCTTTGCATCACCTGCAAAATTAATAAGAATTTTCTCTGTTCTGTTATTTACACGGTTAATAACAATAACAAAAAGACCCAGACTGAAGACAGGCTCTGGGAAACCAGAAATATATCCTTTTCTTTTGACAGTGAGCTATTGCTTGCTATGAACTACTGCTTTCTATTCAGTCAGTTTACTATAGACGTTATAATACATTTATCCAGACGGTATTTCTTTACGTTTTTAAAGAAAATGTCATGTAAGTCTCATAAACATAATCAAGCTGACAATAGGCTCTGTCCTATCTATAAGGCCTGTTCCCTATTGGAGGGAAAAATCAAGTTATCTGGTGTGATTTATTTTTGACAGATCCATGGTGACTGCAATTGTTCTCTGGTTATCATCTAGGTGCTAATAATAGTTTGTGAGGTTTATTTGTTCCAGGATTTTTCCATGAATTTGAGTTAGTTACACTTAAATTGAGTTGTATTCCTCTGGATCCATCCCCGCTCTGATAACAGCAATTTACAATTGCCCCTTTTGTTTTTCCAGCATCTCATTCACCTTCTTAATTCTTTAACTATCTTTTAATCATGTTCACTAGACTCAAACTATTTGAAAACATTTGGTTCATCTGAGTGCTCCTCATCTGTTCTTTGCCTACTCTGGGCTGAGATAATTTTGTTCTCAGCATCACCAGTCCCAACTCTTTGCTCGTGCATGGTCTTTTTTTGTAAGTCTGATACAAGAGAGGCACCAATCCCTTTAGCTTTCTTCATAATTTGTTGATAGATTTTCTTGTCTGTTGAGTAGGAAGTTAATAATTTCTCTACATCCTTCTTAGTACAAATATACATTAAGAGTAGTTTTCATTTGGTAGCTCTTGCAAGCTCACTGGTTTTGCTGCAATACCTTTTTTTAGTCTTTCTTTCTTATTCTTAGTGATTTGACCAATCTTTCTTTGTATTATCTTCATGTGCTTAAGGTCAATAGAGACCTCATGATGTGGCCAAGCTAAGCTTACAGCTATTTCTGTTCTACTCACAACTGGGATAAATGGCTCTTTGAATTATTTTTTAAAGCATCATTCCTTTTCCTAACTCCTTTCTTTAGACTTCCTTCCTATGAGGTCTTAATTATTGATTGCTTAAGTCTTTAGCTTTCATGACATCTGTCTGTATTTAGCTGTTCTCTTTCCTTCATCTTCAATGGACTGTCATTTTGCAAATGCTCTGTTTTTGTGAGCAAAATACTGCCCACTTCCATGTTCTCAGCCAGTTATTCTTCACTGGTAGTCTCTTAAAAAAACCACGACAACCCCAAACCACCCAACCAAGCCCTCATATTCTTGTGGCTAGGCCATATTCTAAAGAAGCCTCTACATATGAAATACCAGCACCTGACAATGTACGGCTGTTCTAATGGAGAGGATTTTTCACTTCACCAAAGATAAACTCAGGATAAAAGTCAGAGAAACACACCCCAGACACTGCCAAAGGTGAGAGACTGAAATGCAGAGACAAGGTATAAAACTGCCTGGGATTGCTTCTAGCAGCAGTAGCTGTCCTGTTGTATGTGACTGAGGGAGTAGAAAGAGACAGATCTGTTCCAGGTTGTTAATGGCAGCAGATAATCCAGTTGGTAGACCCCTAAGAGAAAATACTGTCTGCTTATCTTCACGAGCAGTATTCCTGTGTTTTAGAGATAGAGTATCTTTTTGATACTTTTTGATTTTGTAATCCTGCAGTTTAGAAATAGAGGAAGAAGAAAACTGCCAAACTGCTGAGCTGCTTGTTTTGAGTATTCAGGCTGTGAAGCAGTGTAGCGCAGCAGGTGTGTGTTGCAGATATGTGTGTGTCCATTTAATGGGGAAGGCATTTGTAGGAGCTTTGTGCTCCAGGTAAAGATCAACAAGAGGTGTTTTAATGAATCAGCAGTGACTGAAAAAACAGCATTTTGTAGAATTCCTTTTTGTAGAATATTAAACTTAATAGCTTACATTGTGGAAAGGACTCCTTGAAGATTTTGGAAAAGTCTGGTGGGACTCTTTATTTCCCAAGAAGGGAGTAATTTCTTCCACAGCAGAATGGCAGGGACATACTGCCTCCAACTTTACAGACCAGGTATTGCTGTCCCTGTCTGTATAGAAATCACTTTGACTCAGCCTGTATTGATATCTGACTGGTCTTTCCAAACTTATTTGTGGAATTCAGCTCTATTTTCAATTAGTCAGGCTCAACAGTTTGCCCGGTGATGGTGCTGTCCTAGTACTTCTCCTGTGGAGAAGGAAAGCCCTATAATGATCAGGATGGGGAGAGTGATGTGCTGTGTGCAGGTTATGTCAAATAAGGTCTGCAGGACAAGACAGCTCTCAGGGCATGTCTATGGCTCTGATTGCCTTGACAATATCCCCTTAACCTGCTACTACTGTCTGGATCTCCACGGACCTTTGCCTTTCAGACACAGTTACGTATTTGCAGTACAACCTCTTCGCAATGCCACAAAGGAGGAACCAAACCTGGACTCTGCTTTACAGGGCTCAGTCTGGCACACATGGCAGTAAATCGCCTAAGCACAAAGACAAGTGGGGTCTGGGCTCTGCGCAAGGCACTGGACACAGCTGGCTGGAGGTACTTGTGTGTGGCACTGAACACACCTGGCTGAAGCTACCTGTGTGCGGCACTGGGCACACCTGGCTGGAGGTACCTGTGTAGGCACTGGGCACACCTGGCTGCAGGTACCTGCCCCTGTCCATACCGGGGCTGGGCTGGAGACCCACTCGGATTTGGAGCTGGAGCCCCTCGGCCGACCTACCTATATCTGCTGCAATGGCACTTGAAAAACTCGTTTATCGAGTTAAGGTCGCTGCCGATCGGGTCGGCGAACAGGATGGCGCTGACGGGCGTGCAGAGCTGTGCCCGGTCCTTGCCGCCGTCCCGGCCGGTGGCACTGAGGGAGCCAACCACGAGCAGCTGCGCGGGGCTGGCTGCGATAAGGAGGAGGAGGAGGGAAAGGGGGCAGTAGGGCGAAATCAGTGGCAACAGGCGGAAGGGAGCCGTGGACGGGGAGCGCGCCCCCGCCGAGGCAGCAGCGGCTGTGGCGGCGAAGAGAGGCGGTGGGGAGCGGATGGAGGCGGGCGCAGCCGTGGCGGAGGGAGGAGCGGGCGGCCGAGCTCAGCCAATTCGGGGGACCCGTCCATTTTTCGGCGTGAGTCAGGCACGTCGGTGGAGTGATGCTGAGGCGTCGGGCAGGGGCCGGGCCAGCCGCGGGGAGCGGCCCGCCTGCTCGGGCCCGGAATCTCAGCCGTGCCGGCGCTGCCGCTGAGCGGAGCGGTGCTTCCTCCTTCCCGTCCCTTACCGGGGCCGGCGCCATGGCCAGGGGCGCAGGGCCTGCCGCTCCCTGACACCAGCCCGCCCGCGGAGGTACCGCGCCCGGGAATGCAGGGGATGCGACGGGGCAGCAGAGCGGGCTGAGGGGGTCGGACACTGCTCTGGTCGCGGGTAAGGGCAGCCCAGGTCGGGGAGGCCAGGGAGAGCGGCGGGCGGCAGAGCCGGGCGGGGAGAGGAGAGGTCCCGGGGCGGGGGCTCTGGAGCTCGCAGGCTCCGTGCAGCTGCGGCCTCTGCCTCCCCTCAGGCTGCTGCGTGCGGGACTGCTTTGGGCAGCGGAGGGAAAGAGCTGCCCGTGCCCCGAGCGGAGCTGCCCCCTTCTCCCGGAGCCTGGCAAGGAAGGGCGGCAGCGGGAGCGTCTGGGCGTTTCATGCTCCGTCAGCCCGGCAGCATTTTGGCTTTGATTCCGTCTTGCTCCTACCTGTTCCTGGAGAGGAGACACCGTCCCGCCATGTCTCGGTACAGCCTCCACAACCTCCTGGACTGGATGTATGGCGGGGTGGACCCCAGCTTTGCCGGCAATGGAGGGCCGGAATGCGCCGCCTTTCTCTCCGGCCAGCAGCGCTTGCTGGAGACTTTGGTCTTTCTCAGTGTGGGCATCGTGGAGATCCTGCTGTCCCTGTGGAAGCTCAGACAGCTGCATGTCCGGGAGCTGGAGAATCTCCTGCAACAGCCCCAGTCTAAGCAGGAGAGCCTGGGCAAGAACGTGCTGCTGGTGCTGCTCTGCCTCATCTTTGGGCTGGAGGTGGGGTTCAAGTTCGCCACCAGGACTGTCATTTACCTCCTGAATCCCTGCCACGTTGTCACCATGATGCAGGTAAGGCTTGTGCAGGGTCACCTGGAAGTTTGCTTTTGTGGTGTACTTGCTAAACAGTATTTTTTTTTTTTGCTATAGTCTGTTTGCTGACCAAAAATGCCTAACAAAAGTACAAATGCCAAGAATTCGTATAAATATTTTAAAAGTTAGCTTTTTAGTCAGTTGAACTGAAATCTATCAAAAAAGCCAAGTCAGCTGAAAAGATGAAATTATAGCTATAACTAACGTCCAAATCTCTGAAAGTGTAAATAATTAAGGCTTGCTCATCACTTGCCTTCACCTGATCCTTGTTTCAAGAATAGAAGATGCTGTTTTCACTATTAGCAGTGCTAAAAGTTGCACCAAATCGAATGAAAACAAGGTTAATGCAAAACCAACCATGTAATTTGCGTGCAACTTTTTCAAGCAAGTGACATCTAGGGGTGTGATTGTATTTTGTAAAGGTGTTGAAGAAACAAATTATTCATTGTGCAGACAATGTTGGTTTACCTTTTTAATTTTAGAGGCTGAATAGTAAGGAAACAGGTGTTACCTGTTTCTCATGAATGGGGTGAACAAACTGATGTGACAATATGTGTGGATATACCATTTTCTTTAATGACTTGTGACATGGTTGTTGTTGTGTAATAGCGTGCAATTTGTGTAGTTTTCAAAATAATGGATACATAGATAAACAGTTACTGAACTTGGCTGTCTAAAGCTTGTAAGCTGTGTTTGTTAATATTCCTGTACATGTGCTTAACTATCAGTTTCGCTGAGCTTGGTAAGGAGTTTGGGAGATGTCAAAAATATTATTTTGCTAATTTTATGCCCTCGGCACTGAATGACTTAGAAAATTCAAGGTCAAGAATTAATAGAAGAATGTCAAAAAGGCTTTCATAAGACTTGCCATGATAGCAATGTCCGTCTAAGATCAATAGCAGGTGAAAATCAGATCAGTGCCATTCTGGGTCTCCCACTGCAGTATGTGAGGTGATCTGGGCTGAATCAGATCAAGCCAGTTGTAGGATTCATCCCTGGAGAGCACTTCCTAAAGGGAAGGGAAACACCTTTTCTGGTTGTACCAGCAGTTTGAGGGAGATGGGTTTTATTTCAAGAAGGAAGGAAAACAAGCTGCAACAGAAATACTCAAGACCTTTACAGCAATTAATTTACAGCCCCAGAAATTAATTAGTAGGTTATGTAAATTCCTAGGCCATTTGCTCATTAGTTTACAGCACATGACTTTTCCTTCCCAGGAAGTGATAAGGATTGTTGTGCAATCAGTCAGTCAGTATTGGGAGTGAAGGTATGCAAGGACTATGTAGAAATAATTAAAATAAAATAATACAGCCACATTCCATTTCTAGGCAGTACTCAATGATAACTAGGAAATTTTCCTATTAACTCTCTGGAAAAGAGGTGAGGATATATTAACAATAGGATTTGAAAATTTAATTGTCTATATTATGATGTTAATGATAAGTATTCAGTTAAATGCTTACACAAACATGTTCACCTCTTTCAATAATGTCCCTCAAAAGGGAGATGGAGGCTTAAGCTCTGTAGTCAGGCATTGCCATTTCTGAATCTGTTTTTGACAATTGTGAAGTTTTTAAAAATAATCCTGTGCTAATTACTCATTAGAAATGGTGTTCAAGCATTTGTGAAATTGAGAAGGTGGGCAAAATGTAGAAGTCCTGTCCCTTCATCCTCAAAAAGACATATTAGAAATAGTCCTGGGCTTAATGCAGAGAAAGAAAATAATGGCAAAACCAACAGCTTTCAACAGAGAAAGAGGGTTAGATACAAAGATAGTCAATGACCTCCACCAGCAGATAAGTAATATATAGTTGAAATATTGAAAACATTGTTTTTCTAGCCTGAATTTGCTGAGGGCAACAGATTTGTAAGCTGAAATATATGACAATATAATTTGTCCTTCATTTCTGTTCTTGCAGTAGTTTGTACATAATCCTGCTGCTGTGTCTAAATAATAGAATGAACGAAGTAGAAGGTGAAATGTGCTATAACAATCAAGATCACTTCAAAGGGAAGCCAACAGTAGTGTTGGTAAAGGTCTCTTCTTTCACTCTATTTCTGTTTTCATTTCCTTCAACTGAGACTGTTTCACCTCAGCAGCAAAGACTCTGGACTCTGAGTCAGAAATATTTGGAACTGAAAATCATCCTTCAGATTTTCTTTGCATAAAAGCAAAAGTCCTGCTCTTAGAAGACCTAAGACTGAAATGAGATCAAAGCAAAATGGGAGTTAGATGTGTGTGCATTTGGGCAGACAAAACTACAGAATATAATGGCTCCTGAGTTTTACAAATGAGTCTGTTTTGACCAGGTGCCTGATTTCTGCCTATCATGCTAACCTATGTTCAAAGCTTTTTATAAGTGGACACAGCTAGTTTAGATGTGTCATTGCAAGGATGAAATGTTGATCAAGGGAGTGTATTTAACTGCCTAAAGCGGTCTCATGGTTAATCAGCTTCTCAGAATTTGTTGCCATCCTGTCACCTGGTTGAATTACCTAGAAGCAGTGGCGCTCGTTTCCTGCTCTAGGTTTTGGCTTCTTGCATAGCTTTTGCAGAAGGAAGGGTGTTTCTTCACTAGTGTTGTGAGTGCAACATCATTGAGAGATAAATCCTTCAACTCTTAAAAAATTATTTGTATTTTATAACAAAGGTGAATGGAAACTGGTGTGGTTTCTCTGCCTGCTTTTGAATGGGATGGGGCTTGTTTGTGCAGCATCATGTTTGGTTAGCATGTGGAGTAGCAAGGGGAGAAGTCTGTGAAAGGATTCATACTGAACTCCTTCTTTACATAAAGAATGATCTTTGGGAAAATTATTTGAATATCTCTGTTAAAAAAGAAAATAAAAATGAGCTACAAACCACTCTCCTTTTAAAACTGAGGATATGATTGGACCAGTACTGCTGCAAACCTGGCGTAAAAGGGAAACATTAAATTCCTAAGCTTTTCAAAACCTATTTGCCTTTGCATAGCGGGAAACAAAAATCAGCATATGTTTAAGGAATCAGGTATTATATTTTCAAGATATTATTAATCCTTTCTAGTATTTTAGTACACATAATTGTGGTATTGAAAATGGCTATGTGAAAAAAATCTTTGAAGTTTCTGATTCAGCAGCATGAGAGACAGGATTCCCTCAAGAGCCAAATACAGCACTATTGATTTCTTTACAAGTTTTGTGAAGGAGACTTTTAGCAGCAGCCATTGTGCTTGTTGAGAAGTGTACACATAAGTGTTGTGTCCCTGTCTATGAGCACCAGAACACCTACAACATTGCTTCAGTCAGGTGAAAGGAAAATTTCATGTCTTGCAATGTCAAACCCAATGATACAAACCAATTTTATTTACCTGTTCTTTAAACCATACATTTTTAAAATTTTCCAATCAAAACCCTTTTGTTCATGTAGCAGTTCTTCGTTTCAAGTTCAGTGAAGGAGCAGTTAGAATTTGCATCAAAAACTTGTTCTCCATTATTTGTTCCTGCACCCCTAGTTTCTAATTTGACACACGCATTTTGCATCTTGCTGTTCACAGTCAAGGTAACTTAATGGAAATGAGTAACCACAGGTGTTTTTTGATGTCATGAAGACACCCAGCTAGAGTTAACAGGCAATTAAGTGTAGACAAATGTAATCCAGGAGCCAGAGCTAAAATTAGTCTGTATTACAAAAGAAAAATTTGTACCAAAATAAAATAAGAAGCCATCTAAAGCAGAGGTTGTAGGTAACAGCGATAGGTTGAAATGATCTCAAAAGGTCCTTTCCAATCTTAATAACTTTCTGATTATAATGTTTTTCTTTTAAAAAAGATCTTTGGTTCTGAAAACTGAAGGGTATGACTGACCAGTCTGTAGAAATTAAAAGTGTGTGTGTAAGTTTCTTGAAACTTTGTTTGAGGAGGTGGCAGAAACATGACTGTAGGCTAATCCTAAAATTATAGGTGTACAGTCAGTCCTACTTTTAAACTGTTGTAAATTTCGAACTTGACTTTAGTATGTCTAGGCCTTCTTCCAGAATGGTGTTTTAATACCAATCTTAAAACAAGTTTTGTAATTTTATTTTATTTTAGGAAGAGTTTTGCAAGAATTATTTCTCAGTGGTAAATTCTCAGCTGGTCAGTTGTTGAAATTCTCTTCCCGTTCTTCACTGAATTATTGCACTTCAGCCAGTTAAGGACTGACACTTGTTTCGAATCAAGAAAATATGTTTGTAGGAAACACCTGTTTTGCTGGATGATTGCTTTGGTGATCTTTGGGCAAAGAGAAGTAAACTAAAGGGGAATCAATAGGTGATGTGTTGGTTTTGCTTGGCCCAGTTTTTGCTAGTGGGGGGGCCCACAAAGATGGCGCTTGTGTGAAGCTTCTTGAAGCTTTCACCGTGTCCAGGAGAGCCAATCCCTGATGGCTCTGAAGAGGATGGACATGCAGCTGGGCCAATTAGAGATGTTGGTTACACCTCTGTGATAACATATTTAAGAAGAAATCAAACAATGGGGGCATGCACTTCCTTTTAGGCAGAGGAGGAGGAGGTGAGAGTATGTGAGGAAAAACAACATGGAGAGACCAAGGTCAGTGGAGAAGGTGGGGGAGGGGGTGCTCCAGGCGCCGGAGCCGAGATTCCTCTGCAGGCCATGGTGATGACCATAGTGGAGCGGGGGGTGCCCCTGCAGCCCATGGGGTCCACAGAGGAGGCCGTGGTCCAGCGGGAGTCCCAGTGGAGAGAGAGGCCTTGC
>VZRN01000634.1:729712-823380 GCA_013397935.1 Dasyornis broadbenti
CCCCCTCCCCCTGCCATGCCTTGTCCGCCTGTGCTGCTGCTGGGAAGGAGGGAGGGGGATGAGTGAACAAATGGTGTCTTTGAAGGTTTTATTTCACTTCTCATTTACTCCTCTTACTCTGTGAGCAATAAATCACTTTGCAAATTTAAGTTCAACCTGTTTTGCCCTGAGTGCATCTTCTCTTGGTTCCTTATCTCAACTCATGAGCCCTGGGTGTGTTAATTATTTTTCTCTCCTCTGCCCAGCTGTGGCAGGGGAGAGCAAGTAAGTAGATGTTGTGGGTACCTGGTATTTGGCCAGGGTCAAACCTCAACAGATGGAAAGAAGTATAGGGCACTCCAGGTTCATCCAGTGATCTTGGTCTGATGTTTGCATAACTAAAATCAGTGCTAAGTGCACCTGCAGTTCAATAAATACTAAATCCTATGTTCATTTTTTCCAGTTCTGGCTTCTTTAGAGACCTGGGTCTTTTCTGCCCTCTGCAAAAGAGATTACGGTGGTTTTGGAAACAATGGGCTGTTTTCAGAACTCGCACAGTTCAGTCAAGCTCTGTTTATTATGTATAATTTGGGAATATGTCTCAAAATATATCTAATTAATTGCTTTCTTTCTTCCTCCTTTTTTTCTTTTAATTTGTGTACATGGTTCCTAAATGCTTTGTAATATTTGGAAGAATCAATTAAATTGTGCATGGTTTTCTATATTCTGTCTCTTCCAGACTTTGAATTAAAATTAAAGTGACTTTGAATGAATATATATATATTTCAAAATGTAAGTCTCTGAACACAAGTCTTTTTTTTAACAACTGCAAGTTAACTTGCGATGCTTTCCCTTACAGCTGGTGGCTAGAAAGGAGATTCATACTGGTGGGTGGTGAAAAAGGGCAAATGAAGAAGAATTAAAGCATTGAAAGCACCAGTGTTTCTCGGTGGCAAGCCTCATTTCTTGCAAAAGAGAGCATTTTCCTTCCAGGAAGATGATAGCAGCTTCAGGGGCACAGATAGGAAGTGACAGCTCAGGAGACAATCCAGCAGTTCCTTTATCCTGGGTCTGCAGTGCTTTAGAACCACTGGTCTAGATTTCAGAACACCAGGACATGCTTGGATAGCTTAATCTGCCCTTGGTTCCGGTTTTTTCTTAGTTGTTACAATATATTTTTAAGCAGTGATTTTATTGTATTTAAAAAACCCAGTCAACCGAAGATTAGAGGATTTACTGATACTGCAATTAATGTAATAATTACATACAGGACTGAGGAAAAGCTTTTCTGTGATAGTTTTAACACTGTATATACTTTGTTTCACCATTGTGTTTATTTTTAATAAATCCCAGTATATTGTAAAGAAATGGGGAAATACTAGTATGAGGCAAGGCATGGATTCTTAATCAGAAATAAGAGTAATTTTTTCTTTAGTGTAAAGAGGATAGCAAATGTGCCCTAAGGCTCTTATTCAGTTTTCTTTGTTTGAGGAGATTATGGACCAGCCTTTTTAATTTAAACAAGACTTGGCCAGTGATGCTTTTATCCTAAGCTTTAGTCAAGGTGACAGGGACCACGGGAACATGTCATGGTGCTGGTAAATGTTCTAGTTGAGAAACTGGAATCTAAAGCTCTTGGTTAAGCCTTTGTTTTGAAGTTGCTAGAATTTGGAAATACTGCTGTGCTTGGGGCTATAATGCGTTCCTGGACAACTCTCTCATTTATTCTGAATATTCTTAGGAGAAAAGAATATAAAAAGTGAGAAGTTGATAAGGGATGTCTTGCTCTCCAAACAGGTGTAGGAACTGCATGATTGGAAACTGGATGAAAAAGCTTAGCTTTCTCTGACCCCAAATATTTACACAGAGGGTTATCATCTAAAGGCCACTAGATGAATGATTAGGTAACCACATATTGGTTTGTTTCAATGAGATCATCACAGATTTAAAGTAACTATTCAAAGTGTGACATATGTAGTTTGAGCAACATATTAGGGAGATAAAGGCCTCTTTTTGTTTTTTTCTTCTTCTGTTTAGATTCTTTTTTTTTTTTCCCCAGAACAGAGCTCTTAATAATTGTTTCAGTGTACTATCCAGTGTTTTAATGTATTGCTGTTGGCTGTAATATATTTTTAGGATAGATTTTTTTATCCTATTTGGCAGTTTCACACACTGTTCCATGTAGGTTGTTTGCTTAAAGGTAACTTAAACTGATGTTTCAGTAGTAGCTGCCTGAGGCCATTAGGAATCTCAATGGAGTGGTGGATTAAAACAGCAGCAATAACCAAATTGGACACCTTATAGATTCCAGGGATTGGGATGTCTTTCATCTCATGATTTCCAGTCTAAGAAGCCCTTCTTTGCTGTCTCCTTGCCCTGCTGTAGATGTTGACACTCCCAGTCACAGCTGATGAGTTTTACTGCAGGGTTGTAGAGCAACCACATC
The DNA here is from genome assembly GCA_013397935.1 of Dasyornis broadbenti. Classification (NCBI taxonomy): domain Eukaryota; kingdom Metazoa; phylum Chordata; class Aves; order Passeriformes; family Dasyornithidae; genus Dasyornis; species Dasyornis broadbenti. Next base: position 732,138 of record VZRN01000634.1, read on the forward strand.
CCCTGCAGCAATTTGAACGTTCACCAGGAACAAATTCTATGCCACAAATTCAAAACCTGCAGAGTGTAATGGGACTCATGTTTCTGGTGGCACTTCCTCAGGGCTTTAGATTGAGATGGTGAGGGTTTGCGTTTATTCAGATGGTTAAGTAATTAGCATCAAGTAAATTTAATGGTTTGTATTGTAAGACTTTGTTAGTTGGTGAAATGTCAACTTAAATTATCAGGAATACAATGTTGCATGCCTTAGCTTTTTATGGATTGTGTTACTGTTTCTCTTTCTTTGGTAAATGTCGGCTGTAATAAGGCTGTTAGTTACCATCTTGTGTTTTTAAACACTACAAATTTCTGTTGTAAAATCCTACAAACTGAGGAATTTTGAACTGTGACAAGAAAAAAGGTGTTAGTGACTTGAGGCACAGTAGAGCTGAACTTTTTAATGATGATTTTGCTTTTGTATGAAACCAATACAAAACGTCCTGCTCAGGGGAAAAGTAATAAAGTGAATATGCACGTGAGAATCTTCTTGTGAACTCATGTCACTGGCAGATGGAGATGCAAGTTAATCTCAATTCAGTGTAAATTAAGTTTTCTTAAGAAATTGGACGTACGAATTTATTTTTTTTTTATTCAGCCTATTTGTTCTTTTATCTCAGATGCATTTTTGATGGTCAGATTTTGTTTAAGCACTGATTTAAGAATGGGGAATGAAGTAACCCACTACTAGTGAAAGGCTGGTGCAGACAGTAGTTAGAGAAAAAGGAAAAGTGTCTTCAGTGACCTCTGAAATACTAATTCCTGAGGTGTGATAGCTAATGCACTCATAGAAAGACCTGAGTCATATGTTAATAATTAATCCTGAACTATGAGAAGTCTAGAAATCTTTCACCTAAGACTCTGAAAGGAAAGAGGGTCAATATAGGTTTGCTGAGTAAACAAACCATGCCTGTGGAAGGGGAGACTAATCTAGAATGTTCCAATGAACATATATAATTTACAATACATTAGATTGTAGAGGATGGAAACTGTTCAACTTGCTGCACTTCTTCCATCCCTGGGTAGAACTGGGAAGCTGGGAGGTTGGAAGCAGAGACAGGCAGCTCTTTGTGTTCCAGAGTCTGGTTTATATAATATAGAAACTACTTTTACTGTAGTATTTCTTAATGCTCTGCCAGCAGTGTTGCTTTGAATCATGAGCATCCTTAGCACTAGGTTACCACAGGACACATTAGTCCCCGAACCTGTCTGACAGCCGTGGTAAGGCAGGGGTGATTTTTATATTAAAATACTAAATACATTCAACTTGCTTCTATTTAGCAATTAGAATGTAACATCTCTTGGTATCTCTTCCTTTTATTTTTTTCTGGGTTTGGCAATCTGAACTTATCAAACCACAGATATGATTTTTATCTTTTTTTAAAATTCCCTTTCAGAAGGCAAGTGATGGCTTTTAAGTGATAGTTGTTCTGTGCTGACTTGATAGCTTGTACCAAAAGAAGTGCTGACTCAAAGCTGTATGATGGAGTTGTTAAATTATTACTCTCTGATAAATGATAGAATGATTGTTTTGAACTTATTTAAAAATTAATTTTAGAGTTGATTGACCAAATCTTTTACATCTTTCAAATTGTCCATCTGCTTGGATGTTCCTTGCCTTCTTGTGAGGGAAAACGGATGATTTTCACAAATACAGTATAGTACACTTAAGTGTACTTTACTATATCTTAGCCTTTTAAATATACCTTTTAATCTCTTCTGCTCTGGAGAGTACTTTGACAGACCTAAGAGGGTGAAAATCCTTATTTCAATGCAGATTTATTAAAGCCTATCTCTGTCTCTCTTTTTTCTTTCTTTTTGTTTTAAATTTGTTCCAGTTTTGGATGAATTCAGTTTCCATGAATTTTTCACGTTGCTCTGAATATTGCCAGTGGAAATTAAAATATAAACTCAAGTTTTCATTTTGAAATAGTACAGTAAACCAATCAATTTATGATCTAGTTAAGTGACCATGACTGGAATGTTTGAAAAGAAGGATGCTTTTCCAGTCTGCTGCAAGGAGGTACTAAGTCAAACAGGCTTCCTGGGGACAGACAGGCTGCTGTTCTGAAAGGTAAATGAAATATGTGCTGCAGGTGCAGGGGGTTTTGAGGTAGTGTGCTCAGCTGTCTTCTGCCAGGAACTACTCAGACATCTCTAAGTGTTCCCATTGATCCACGAGTGCTATTGCGATGTTTCATCTGGAATGGCTGGAACTGTGTGACTTGCTATGTTCTTCCCCGCCACCTTTTGAATTGTCTTTGTTTCTTTAGGGTTTTGGTCAAACAAGATGATCTCTGTTATGCATGTTTCTGTCGAAGCAGGGCTAAGACTGGGAGAAGAAAAGCCTTTCATGACAACTTTTGTCTGCACTCTCTGCCTCAATGTACTGACTGAAAATTTGCGTCAAAATTAAAATACTTTTGAGGGGGGTTCTTTCATATGTAATGTGAAAATATAGCAGGTGACAGATCCGACTGAAGAAGGCGGGACATTGAAGTTGTTTCCTATTGTTTCTTCTAAATTGAAAATTGAGTTATTCTGCCTTGGGCAAGGGGAACCCCCTTCACTGTGCTTTACCCTACACACTGCCTGTGTCTGCTGGAGCTCTGCAGTGCCAGCTGGGCTGGGGGCTCTGAGAGCTCCAGTGCCTCAAAACTCAGAGTTCTGCAGGAGAGCAGAGGCTGGGAGCTCTGCACAGCCCTGCTGCTGATACAACACAGGATTCTTTGGTTTGTGGAACAGAGCTGTTCCCTCCTGCAAGGCAAAGGATAGGCTTTCCAGTATAACAGTGAAAATTAGTAGGATTATGTGATCAGTGTGGGAACATTTGTGTTGGAGCTTATGAGCTTGTCTGCTGTGAACTGTGTGTTTAAAGACTTCTGATTACTCTGAGCTGAATGATGGCACGTTTTATACAGGTCTTTGAAAATCAGGTAGAAGTGTCCTCTAAAATTTCCCTTTAAGAGGTTGAGATTTGTTTATCATGGCAAGTATCTACATGTTTAGAGAGAGAGTATTGATATTAAACTGCTAAAGCATTTGATGATCTCTTCCATGATCCTAAACTTTTAGCATTAACATTCTGGTTATGATTTCTCTGCTGTCATAAAAAATGGACGTCAGGCTTATTTTCTGAAAGATCCCTTTAACTCTGCAGTGAGTTAGAAAAAGAAGGGTCTAATATGATTAAGACATATTTATGATTTGTTTATTTTGTGCATACAGAGAAAAAGCTCAATGTGTAGGTTTTTTTTTTAAGATGTAGGACTTAAAAACAAATGAAATTCTCTCTTGGAAGAGAAGACTTTGTTTCATAGAAGTATTAACTATGCTTCAACAGTAACATATATCTCCTGTCAGATTTCTGAATTTAAGGAAATCATAAACCAATCAAATTTAAAACTCCAGATGAACTAGTGAGACTCTAGGTATCATATCTCCTTTAGCAAACATACAACATGAAGTGTTTAAAATATTTGACTAATGTGTGCAGGTGGCATGTGAAAAAATACTTACCACAGGAGAGCTGTACAAGGTATTTATGGTTGCCAAAGAGGGGGATACAGTCCACAGTTCAAGGAACTTCAGTTAGTAAACAAAGTTTACTCCAAAAAATGTGACTATGGAATAATGAAACATAGTAAGTGTTAGACACTTTTCCCAGAAGCTGTATGGGTCTTATATGCAAGGTAATATATAGAGCTCTCATAAGATTTTTCTGGCATATATTTTTTCTTCTTTGTTTCCCTTAGCACAGCAAAACATCCATTAGTGGATTCTAATCACGCATCTGTTATGTTCTCTTCCTCCTTGACCTGCCCTAATGAGTTGAGATTGCTTACTTTTTAAATGCAAGACTTCAGAGAAACTCTGATTGGATTTTAACAGTATTCACTAAGTAAATGTCTTGAGGTACAGTCCATTAAATTTAATTGCTGCCTGTCTTGCTGTGCCTTTGTTACAGTGTTGTATGACTTGGGAAAAACAATTTGAGTGTGTGTAGCATTCTAAGCTATTGTTGAGACTGACTTGAATGGAACATTCAGATGTCAGTATATTAAGAACTTGACCTGGAAATAAAATATTTGGAATTTGTACATTTATTTGTATAGTAATGACAGGAAGCCCCTTGTGTATAAAAGGCCTCAATAGCATGATCCAGATTTCAACACTCCTACTGTTGCTGCAAGTACATGGTCTGGTAGCGATTAATTTCAGTATCTACCGGAGGCCTCTTTCCAGCCCTGCAACACTTGAAAGAAACACACTTGGTGAATTGTCTAATCTGACATCCACAAATCAGGCATATTCTCCAAATGTTCTCACTTGAAGTGATTCAGTGATAATTTGTTTTGTTGGTTGGCAGTGAAATAATGTATTGTGACTTTATTTTAGGAAGAGCAGTAAAAACTGTGATCCGTGTTTTGCTGCTAACACTTATTGAACAGTAAGCCAAAGTCTCTTCTTTGCAGTAGTAGACAACATAAAAAAAAGAACTTTTATTACTGAGCATTTATGTATTAATCTCCTCACATCTAGAGTAAGACTTGCTGATATGAAATTTTTAAAGTTACTGTGTGAAGTTTTGGCACTGGCGAAGGGAAAGACAGTGGTGATGTTGTTGTAAATGCTTATATTTAGCACAGCAAGGACTTTGGGATGATTGAAGGCTAAGGGAGCTGCTGTAGATGATTGGTAATACAGTAATCTGCTTTTTGAGAGACCTTTTATAATGCCAATAACAATTGGTAAGAATTTGACTGGTTTTGTAGGCGCTGGCAGAAGCTGAACCCTCAGTGCTGCTCATACTGCTTAAATCCTTTCATATGTAGGTAGGTAATGGGAGCCCTTTTAATTTGTTAAAGATTTTTAGTCTTTGCTAGCTCTGCTGTAAACTCTTCTGGCTAGAAATGATTTGTGACATACTGAACTGGGTAGGAAGGATTTAGAAAATGCATTCTAAAAGAGGTCATTATCATTAATTTAAATTTGTTTTTAACATTTCAGATTTTTCTTCTTGCTTGCCCCCCATGTCGGGCTGCAATGATTCTCTTCAGGTAATACCTCTTCCTTACTGTATTTCTGTCTACTTGTGCAATGTATTTTAGGAGTTAATCACTGCTTAAGTTATAAAATATTAAGTGAAATATCGAATTGGAAACAATATTGGTTGGATTGAAAAATGACACCTTGAAAAGGATCAGGGCTTAAATCAGGGTGTTGGGGCCCTTATCCTTGGTTCTTGTGTCCTGGTGGGCTTGCCTCACTTATGAACGTGAATTAGCTCAGTAACAGTGGAGTTAATATAGATTAGTGTATGAGCTGCTCTAACTTGTGTCATGGGCCTCAAATCTTTTTACCATCCTCAGTAAAAATTAGTAACTGGGCCTTGCTGAAGACCATGCAGGCAGTATGGGTCTAATTTCAAAATTGTGGATAGGTAAAGTTAAATAGGCAAAGCAAATTCTCCCTGGCTTGGTTGGGTATTTCTCAAATCTGTGCAGTCTTTTCTAAAATACTGCGTATTTTTCCTGCCTTCAGGAACCACGAGAGTCTCTGATGTGCAGGAGACTCTAATGGACTGCAGTAGCAGAGCCCAGTGTGCAGCTGCGGTGCAGCCAATGGGAGGCTCAAGGACTTAGGGAGCAATGGCACTTGGGAATGGCTGTAGTTGCCACCATGGCATGAAACTCTGCTCTTCCTTGTCTTAGTCTAGGTGTTTACTGGAAAAATGATCCTGGGGGAATGCCTCATACAGTTTGTCTGCAGCGTTCCCTGCTGTTCCTTATTTGTGCAGGGATTATGCTGAACAGAGACCTTGTATTAGCATTTCCTTCTTGGAGAGTGTGAAAAGTATGTCCAGGAAATCTTTGCTAAAGACCAGTTGGAGAGCAGAGGCCACAATATTAATTGCTTTTCAGAGTGGGTATTTCTATTTTCTAACACCCTGACAGCATATCAATTATGTTTGAAAATCTGTTTTAAAATTGTAATACCTTTTCCCCCCTTCAAGTTACTTTTAAATTCCTAAGAGTTTGACAGACAGTGGTGGGAGACAGTTTATTCTTTGTGTCTGATGTAAAGTAGACTGAAACAGTTCTGATAGTAATTTTCTGTTCCTGTGATCCAACAGTAATTCAGAAAAAGATGGCTGAAAGCTATACAAAATACAGAGTATAATACTACTTTCCTGCCTTGTGCTTTGCTTAGGACTTGCTGTTGCATTTTGTCTTTTATTTAAGGGACTTCTTTCAAATTCCTGAAGCTTTACTTTGAAGCTGTGCATGCACAGCATTGAACAGGAGTAAAACCTTTTATCAAAGATGCTATTTTAAGCTCTGGAAGACAAATGAACAGCAGAATTCCAACTATTTAGCAGCTTGCATCATGAACAGGATTATGGGCAGCCCAGGCTTTCTAGGAATCCAAAGCTCATTATAGAAAGCAGTTCTACTTTAGGAAATTCTTTAAGCATATATTTAAAGATAGGTTTTTGTCTAGTTTATTGCATTTAACAGTATATAATTGTAATTAATAGTGAATTAATTAAAATTCAAGTCAAAAGTATTTTTCAACTGCCTTGCTGCCTTTTATTAAAGAAATACTACATAAAATATATGATAATATTGCGTTTTAATTCCATCTATGAAAATAATATCCCATCTCTTTTCTAAGGTTGCAGATGCATATGCTGAATGGGGCCCTCTTAGCATTGCTGTTTCCTGTTGTTAATACACGTCTGGTGAGTGTACTGTGGTTTTCCTCCTCATTTTTTATTTATTTCTAAAATATTTTCTTTGGAGAGATGTCAGATATTTGCTTTGCTTGGCCTTTTAAAGTTCATTTTACGAGGCTCTAGATTCCTGGTCACTACAGTGGAGCCAAAACACCAATCTTGGATTTTTGGGTGTTTATAACTCAGTGTGAAAAGGCAACACTGCTGTATTGAGTGTTAGTTCCTTTCTAGCCATTAATGGAGGGACAATTTGATGGCTTTGAAAGAGGCTTTTGTAGGTTAACCTTGTGGCCTGTGGTCAAAATTCAGTTTCAGACTTTTCAGACTCTATGTAAATGTAAGATTCCTCGGGCCTGGAAAATGCCAAATGTTGTTGTTGGCTCTCATACCCTCTCTCACAGGATTAGGCACAGCAGATTTCTTTTTTCCCATGCAAGTTTCCAAATCTGCTGTAAAACTTGTCTTCTGAACAAAAAATTAGCCTGTTGGTGTTCCTAGTGTGATTCTTTAACCCACTGAGAGTTAAAGGTAGGAAAAGCTTACCTGAAAGCTGACCTGAGTGTGAGTCAAATTAAATATTTCTAAGGATTATTTCAAGAGCTGTTATCCATACATATGAGGAGGGGGTGTATATGTATATGCACATATGACTAGGAGCTTTTAATCTTTTTCATATGACTTATCTGCAAGAATCTGTTGTTGCAGTTATTTTAATGTCTGTTTTGAGACAGATACAAGTACTTTATATTTAAGTAAACTATGTCCATAAAAGAGGGTGAATTAATATTATTAACTGTCTCGGGTTCGAGACAAGTTTAGGAGGAAAACGTTTCGACTAAACACCTTCCTCACAGATACCGGGCCCGGCACTTCCTCCCCGCACCACAACAGACCTTTTGGATGCCAGTGAAAGAAAAACAAACCCATTCATTTAACAAAACAAAACAAAGCAAAATGCCCGCAGAACACAGGAAAGAGCAAAGGACTTACTAAACCTNCGGGAAAAAACAGTCCAAAAACAAGAACGAAGAGGGAGCAGTCCTCTCCCACTGCTGTCTCTGCTGGAAGCCGGGAAGAACGGAAACCAGAGCCATCTTCCCCCTCCGCACTTTTAAAGCGAAACACCCGGAGGGAGGGTTTTCAAAACAACCCGCGCCAGCAGAGCTCCTCCCAGCTGCTTAGAGCTACAGAGCACATTGTCTGAGCATAAAGCAGGTGATAGGGGAAATCAGGATTATCATAATATCACCCCACGACATTAACAAAATTGTGGTGGGCTTCAGACTCTGTTCCGGATCTCATTGGTGGCTCTCTGTTTGGTAATCTTGACTGTCTAAATAAGATTAAAGCTAAACTTATGCTTATGTGCAGTTTGCAATTATGTTTTATTAAAACTTGGTGCTATTGAAGAGGCAACAAATGAATAAAACAAGTGTTGTTTTCCTGATAAGGATAACTCTTTTTATTTTGTATTTAAAACCATCTAGTTTTTATGTAAATATAGCCTCAGCCATGATAAAATTCTTCTGGGTAACCTTTGAATGAAAAAAAAATTGAAGTATTTAATAAATTATTAGTTTGTATTTTCTCTGCCATAATAACAGATTTCATTCATATTAGGGCAGTGGTGATTACCCAAGAAAAATACAGACTACTTATAAAATTGTCCCTGTAATTGGGAACAGAGGAGCCAAAAGATCATGTCCAAGAGTAAATGGTTTTGGAATAATTATAACTTGGGATATTTTTGGCCTAACAGCTGCTTGCCAGACTTTTCGCTTTTCCATGTTTCTTCTGGCTAATGTGGGATAAGGTGGGTGATGTTGTACAGCACTGCCTTGGTCCAGATTCTCTCATGGCAGAAACACATTCTGCTCCACAACTCTCACTCTGGTTGTTAACACCTACATTGTCCTGAAAGCAGGAAATGTCCAGCAGGAAAAACCTAGTAGGAATTGAAAAAACCCCTCAATAATTTTGTCTGAGCTGGCTGCTCTGGTCTTATAATATCTAAGTGAAAAACCTTTGATTCGGTCATTCAGAATGAGAGACTATCATTGCTTCAGCAGCTGATGGATGTTTTAGTGGGTTATCAGGATTTGGGCTGTAAGAGTTAACCTGTTCAAAGTAATTTCCAGAACACCTCTTACATTTTGTGGCACAGTCTGTTAGTGTCATGTGGTTTTGCTACCAATTACATTACTTAATGCATTGTAAGTATTCTTTTTGTATATATGCTTTGGTGCTAAATTGTCCTGAAGTGGAAGATTCTGGCATAATTTCTTGGCTTCCATTTCCTTGTAATGTATCTGTTAATTAATTTATTTTTAAACCTCACTAATTTCAAAATTCTTTTTAAATAGTAGTGTATTGACAGTGGAAATAGAGATCTGAGATATTCACTGAAACGACAGTAGGAACTTTCTACCTTCTGTCGTTTTAATCTTTCAGTTAAACTATACTAAACTATGCAGGTAAAAATCTTTTTGGACTATAATGGACACCTAGGATAGTGTTCAAATAAATGTAGCCTGAAAGATGAGGCCAGTCTGTTCTGTTCTTTCCAAGAAAATGTTTTCCTGATTTGGCATGATGTTAAGATGCCAACAATTAAGACTTAAGCAACAGATGCACCCACTTGTATTTGTTTGGCATCTAAATACTCCAGTTATTTGCTACGTTCTTTTCCATGTGCTGATGGAATTAAATTCTGTGCATTGGAATAGACATTGGATAAACATAAAACTGTTTCTTATTTAGTCAGCTCTTTTGTGCATTCTTTTTACCCTTTCAGAAATAAAGGAAAAGGTGATGCTGAGGGAATTGGTTTGTTAGGCTCCCAAGTGGAAGCCAGCAAAGTATGAGGGGATATACAGGAGTAGAAAGATTTTTTTTTTTTTTTTCCTCTGTATTTGTATTCTGTAGCACACAGTGTAGGTCCTGATAACCTGGCTGTGCCTGTAAATTCACTTAACTGCCACAAAGGCTCCAACTGTTTGGAAAGTAACTGGGTTTGCTTGAGCTTTCATATTGCATTAATCAGATTTTAAAGGAAAGCCTTTCCACTGCTTTGAAAGTGGGGATTTTTTGCAAGCTGATGTCCTGAAAATGTTGATATAGATAAAGTAAAAAACAGGACATGTCCCAAAGGTGTTGGACACATGGGTGTCAGCTCACATGGCTGAGATGGTGCAGTTTTGATGTTTCCAGAAGCTGCTATATTCTATTATTAGAACAATTTGGCCTGAGAGGTACACATTCTAAATTCGTGTTAGGAACAGAATCATACTCTGAGCAGGACTGTGAGTACACTCTGTGTATGCTCCAGTCATTGGCTGCTATATTGTTGGTGATTGTTAGAGTAATAATTCACTGCACTGCCTGTAATGGCTGTGCCTGCGCAGCAAAATGGATCAGGTTGTGGTAGCACATTGTCATCTCTAAACTGGCTTAATCTAACTGGCACAAGGGAAAACAAAGGAACAGTTTGGGGGTTGTTGAGAGATTGTGCTTGGGTGGCTGGTAGGTTATAAAGCCAAAGTTTGTGCATATTTGGGCCATTGTACATGTTGTGTGTTAAACTGGTGTGGGCATGTTGTTTACTGATAAGGTCTAAGAAGGTGGCTGGTACAGTACATTTGGTGTTCACTGGCCTCTGTGCTAGATGTGCTACGGGAAGGACCAGAATCTGGGAGCTGAATTCCTTCTATTACTTTTCTGCCACTCTGCAGTCTTTGTAGAGAATGATGGAGGAGGTGCTCTTGCACAGAACAGTGCTTGAGCGAGAATATAAATAATTAACAGAGAGAGGAGTGCTACTGTCAGAAAACAGAGCAAAGTGTTAACCTGTGAGCCCTCTGAAAATCACCTGCTGTGTCTGAGTGTTTAATCTAAATTGGTGTTATGTCCATATTCTTTTGGGGGGAACTAATCTGAATATCTGACTTCTGGCTCTACTCTACTGCTGCCTTGAAGAGAGTTTTCTAAAGCTTAGTTCAGTGCATGGAAAGACCTTGTTGTTCTCTTTGGGCAGTAGCTGGTTTAATTTAGAATGTGGAGTCTTGTTTTCACCAAGAGGTTCTTTAAACCCTAGATTGATGGGTGAACCTTTGTACCTTGTCTTACTTTCCAGTGTCTCTTTGCATGTGAAAGGTGTTTATGCTATTTGAGTCTTTTATTGATGAAACTGTTTGTTGACAAGGCACAAGATCCAGGTGAGTCAGTTGCTCAGTACAACTCTCTTTTCCGTTTGTTGTAGCCTGGCTGTACAACTTGAGTGCTTGGTTGTACAGCAGCTCTGCAGCTCTATAACAGGAAATGCACTTGCATGATCAGCCAGGCTTCAGAACAAGCCATCTTTTACAGTGGGAAAAAGATGTTTTGTTTTACACACAAAAAAGTACTGTCAACACTACTGCATCATAACAACTGTTACTCTGTTCTCAGGAGTGTCCCAGCACAGTGTTTGTGTAACTGACCTTCACAACTCCACAGCTGTGGAAGCCCTTTTGACACCACAGATAAATGGAGAATGCTCCTTGGCAGGAGTGAGTGCCTCACACTGTGGTGTTTATATCAGGAGCAGTTGTTTCTGAAGTGGGAGAGGTACAGCTTTTTCTCCAGTTAGGAGAACTGCTTTAGCCCTATCCCAAATGATTTTAATTCCCTTGCTTTGCTCTGTGTGTTGCTCAACAAAGGACAGCAGGAAAGGTTCAGATTCAGGAAACCTCACAATTTTAATGAAGTTCTTGCTGTTGCATACTGTTACCTTGCTTGGGTTTGTTTTGATACAGAGTACTTGGAATAAAATAACCCAACAGAATGTGTGGAAGGGTTGTTGTAGCTTAGTCCCCCCAGGAGTTGGCTGACCACCTTGGAGGTTGCCATCAGGACAAATCAGTGTCCGGTGGGGGAACGCCAGAACTAGCAGAATCCAGCTGTTGGTTTTAGCATCTTCTACATTCAAAATAGGATATAAAAATTGTAGTTGAATTTAAAAGATCACGATGTTTAGGAAGAAAACCAAACTCTCTTTCAACCTCTCTTTACTTCTGTCGATGTAGAAATTTCTGTAATGTTTCAGTTATGGTTCAAATTATTTTTAGTATTATTTTAGCTGTCTGACTTCCAAGAAGTTACATTAATTCAATGAAACACACAAATGACTGATTGTAATTACCCAAAAGTTGGCAGCAGGTGAGAAATAGCTCATTTACTACTAACTAGTAACTTGTTTACACATTCTTCAGCTTCTCTTTAAAACCAGTTAAATTACTGGGCATTTTATATTTTAATTTATATTTGGTCAAGCTTAGCAGTTCCGTGTATGCATGCAGATTGCTATGAATCAGGGCTTTTGATTTTCATGCACAGGCCTCCTCAGTAATTACTTGCATGTATGTATTTATATAGTTTTATATAGAAAAGACCTCATTCATAGAGTTCTGTCACAAGGTAGCAAGTATATTTTCTTTCTCAAAAAGACTTCTGTGGGGTGTGCATAGTTTCTGGTTTGATTACTTGAGGGGTTTGCATTGTTATTGGTAATTTATGCTAGCAAAGAAGAGGGAAAGAGCAATCCTATGTTATTCCTTCTTTGTTGTGCTTCTGGCTAGTTTTGGGAATTGTCTACTGGAAATGCTGTGTTTGTGTTACGGGGGATGGAATGGGTACAGTTTGCTGCACTTTCAAGGCACTGACCATTAATATTAATATACATAGGTGACAAAAAAATGGAACTGAAGGCATTGTCATGGGTCAGAAAGAGAATTGTTTCTTGTAACTCGGCTGTTAGTGATGAAAAATAGTTAAACATATTATCCTTATTCCACAGCTTCCATTTGAAATGGAGATTTATTACATCCAGCATGTGATGCTCTATGTTGTGCCCATCTATCTGCTGCAGAAAGGAGGTAGGTTGGCAGTTTACTCCATATGGATTGAACTGGTCCTATGTAATGAAAAAACAGTGCTTACTGGATACCACCAGTTTTATTCTCACCCTTTTTAAACCAATTTTCTCAATGTTCTTAATAGTTTCTAATGTTCTGATGTTGGAGTTTTAACCCAGGTAACAAGTTGTGTCAGTGACTGAAAGTTTAAAAAATGGTCTTTTGCCCAAATGGATATTCAGAATGTAGTGGTGTAATATGCATTGTTTTCTTGAGAAGCATCTCCGCCCTCTTGCAGTATTCTCAGTTGTTGGTGGGATGTATTTTTAAGATTTTTACCTTCTTGGATGTCTCTTGAGAAGTACTGGAACTCAAAATGAGCCAAAAGAAGCAATTATTGTATCCCTTGTAAATATTGTACAGTTAGATAAATCCCAGAAATTCTGAAGCTCTAGTGAAATGTAGTAACACGTATCAGTGAAATGAACTAGATTCTTGTTATCTCTTCTAATAAGATTGCTGTCTTGCATTCACTTATGTCACAATAGTTCAGTAAGTCTGGGAATCCTAAATTGTTCCCCTGGCCAGTTATTTTTCTGACTGTGGTTCCTCTAAGGGAATGCACTATGCATTCAGCTGGTGATGCTCTGCCCCCCTCTAGTGCTGACATACCTCCAGCTGTATTTTCTAGCAGAGCTGAATTGTTCCATCCAGGAAAAAAAATGTGATAATTTATGATCTACATGTTCAGGAGCCTATAAGGAAAGCCCTGAGGATGTGATGGCAAGCAATGGCTTGCAGTCAGCCCCTTCCATCCTGCTGAATCCGTTGTATTTTATACCAGCAGTCACTTACAAGCCTTCACCCTTATTTCACTCTAACCTCTGTGTTGCAGTGCCCTGATTGCACTGTAACCTGCTGAGTGAAACTTAAGGAAAAGGATTCAAAGGAAAAATGAAGTATCATAATTCAAAAGATGATTCTGTTTCTTTCTCTTATCAGGGAAATAGGCCAGCCAGGTTTAATTTTAATCCACCCATGATATCCTAAAATTCTGGCTAATAATTGTAAAGTGCAGTGTAGTTGTAGGAGTTACACAAACTCTAATCTTTGGAGGAGGAGAGTGAGGAGCAATGGGCAGAAAGCATAAACAGCCATGTAGTGCACTGTAGGCAGTGACAAGCAAAACTCTTGTGATGTCAATAAATCACTTGGTGGCCTTGGAGTTCCCATCTGAGGTCACTTTAAGATATGTATGTCCTTTGCTTTGAGGTTTGGTCTTGGATGATGTTTGATGTGTTCATTTAAGTTTTGGTTGGTTGGTTTGGTTTTGCTTTTTTCTTGTTTTGAAGTAGAGGTTCTCAGGGTTCCTCAGGATCTGGGACTGACAAGAACTGGATTTGCAGTTTGAAGGGTTTGGTGTTGGACACTTGTCACCCTCGTTCAGTGTTCTGAACATCTGCCCTGTGTTAACTTACAGGTATTTGTTGCCATCTAATGTTGGTGTGATGGCAGTGAAATTGTTAAAAGAATTTTGTTGGCTAAACCTGTCAGTTGAGATTGCTCTGGGCTGTGTAACTAATAACTGCTCCATTTCTTATGTACTTGGCTCCTCATCTGACTAATTCATTAGCAAAACACCCATGAACTGCTGTCACAGGTGACCTAATGTATGGTTTTTGTTGGAAAAATTATGCAACCTAAAAACATTTGTTAATATTTTGTCATTTTGCTAGCACCTGTTTTTAAAGTACCTTCTGAGCAGATCACACAGGCCTTTGTCCTAAGTATATCTTGTGAAAATTGCTTTTTCATCGCTGACACGGATTAGCGTGCAGCTTGATTTCAGTATGGTACATAGGAATTTCCATCAGTGAATCTGTGGATTATGGTTGAGAGAAGTAATGGAAGGGTAGAAAACTGGAAAAATAAAAAAGAATGGATTTTATTTTGAAAAATATACCCCTTCAGTTTTATTTTGAATCTGCCTATATTACTGGTGACCTTAATAGGATCCAAACGTTTCTCAAAGGCAGGGTGAGCAAAACACCTGAAGCAGAGTGGATTTGAAGCTCAGGCTATAGAGACCTGCACCCCCAAGTTGGCTGATACCCTAATCAGGTACTGCACCAGCCATACACACACATCCAACTCACTGCTTAAGTATTTCCTCTTTGAAAGGAAACGGGACAGTATGCAAGGGCTGTAATAATTTATTTTCTATCTTTTCCTGCTACTTATTACAGTGGTGCAGACTGGTCATGTGGCACTGGCGGCTTTCATGTCCCTCCTGACCCTGTAAGTGTGGAGGCTTTACCACACGTAGCAGCACATGGATGAGAGAGGTTTCTGGAACTCAGGCTTCAGTGTTGCACAGTGAACTCACTGGAGCTCAAGGGCATGGATCCCTCTTGGGGATTAAAACCTCTTCCTCTTTTCTCTCTCTCTCCCCTCTACCGAGTGAATATAAATTGCCATACTTCCCTTTCTTGACATATTTTCTTTCCAAGTGCATATATGCATAGACATGCACGTCAGGCTAGACAAATTAAATGCTTTTACACCATGGCTTATCTTTCTAGGTTGTACTAAGAGGCTCTCATGCAAAATAGATGTAGTGTGGATGTAAGAGGCCAGCACACAAGATTCCTACCTCAAGTCAGCTCTTACTTAAAGCATATCTGCAGTTGGCACTTCTGCTTTTCTGGATGAATCTCATCTTGTGTTACCTGTGAATGCCTCCCAAAATTGCGGTTTTGCATGTGGGCAGGGCACAGCATTCCAGAAATAGCTGGAACAGTTGAACCAGACTTTGTAGGTCACTGTTTTCTCTTGTACTTAGGAAGTGAGATGCTTAGAGACCTTCAGTGGTGGTCAGGACAGCTTAGATTTTTACCTGTATACTCTTAAGATAACAAGAAAAAATCTAGTTTGCACTACATCAGCCTTAGAGACTGATGGTGATGACTGTTCCTGACCGTCCTGGTCCTTGAGCTTGTTTGGTCAAGTTTTCAGATGGGTTTGCCAAGATTAGATGTGCACCTTATTTCAGGACTTCAAGTCATATTGAAATTTAATCAAGGCAGAGTTGTTATTTCCTCAGTGCAGTGATCAAATTATATTCTAAATTACATTATTCCACAGCAGATTGACGTAAGGGTGAACTTGTAGCAGCTCCCTAGCTGCGCAGCTCAGGAGATAACCTGCCCTGTGTTTTGCTATCTCCAGTGTTATTTATTCGAGTTAATAACGCTGGTAAGCAGGAGAGGCTGTTGGTGCTGAGGCGATGTAGGATTCCGTGGCTGAAGGGAGCGATGTGCCGAGGGCTGTCCCTGCAATTGTCCGGGGGCACACGCCGGGGCTGCGCTGCGGGGCGCGGCCGGCAGGGGGCGCTGCGCGCCGCCAGTGCCCGGCTCCAGCGTGGGCTCCGCAGGGAAGTGAGGGGCCTGGATTGGGGTGTGGGGTGGACGCAGGAAATCCTCCTTCCGAGCCACACCTGACAGGCACGGCCTTGCGAGTTCTGGGCACTCCTGTGATCTGGCCCAGTGCATCTTAAGAGCCGATTTGCCGCTGTCCAGCTGTGCACAAGTGCACAGACACCCTAAATAATTGAGTTGTTTGCTGGGAGTAGAGGCAGAATTTTCTTAGAAGGCAAGTGCTGTATCTTTATAAGAAATGAAGAGCCAAGTCTAACTCAAGTCCTAAAGCCTTTTTCTTTGTTGATCTAAGTGTCTTCAAAAGTAGCATCAGAAGAGATAAGTTCTGTGGCATTGTCACAAAGTCAGCTGAAGTTGTTGATTTTATTTTCCATTTCTCCCTTCTGATGGAGAATGTCCTATTGTACCCAGCAGCTGGGCAGAAGCAGCCCAGTACAGGCAACTTTCTCAGAGCAGGGCAGCGTTTCTGACCGCAGGACAACCTGGGCTTGTTGGACGATGCAGAACACAGATACCAAGGACAGAAAAAAGGATCATTTTTCCTTTAGTTGTAAATTAGGAAAGTGCAATTAAAACACAAACCTTGTATTTTCCATTGGCTGTTAGGGCTTGCTGGCTAGAGTGGGAGACTACCATATTTAAAGACCTTTTTTCAGCTTTTGCACCGTCAGCCACTTTGTGACACTTACCCATATTTAGCTGGTTCTTTCCATAGTTTTTAAAAGGAGTTATAAAGCAGGCTTTATTATATACATTTCCAGGAGAAATATCACTTTATATTTGGATATACTTAGGTAGTTGTAAATCTAGTCTATCTCCATCTTCATTGAAAATACTTGATAACGTGTGGTACAGCTCTTCTGCTGAAACTGAATTACTTAGAGACATGTCGACTCTTGTGTGATATTTCCCTATTCTGCTGCTGGCAATTCCGTGTTCCTATTGCAGATTTCTCTACCTGCTGAATGCCATGTATTAGACATAAATGTGCGGTTTGCTGTCGAGCCGTGCTTATGCTGTGGCACTTTGAGCAGCAGGGTAGCTCTGTGTGCTGTCACTCTGGCAGCAGGCTCAGGCTGATGTCTCTTGTAGCTTGAATATTCCAGGATTATCTTCTTTGATGATTTAAGAAAGCTGGAGAGACAGAGAAGGGGACATGTCTCTGTCCTGTGACACTGTGTCCTCTCAGCTTTATGCACTGGGCAGTTACAGTTAGTTTGAAAAATGAAATCTTTCTCCAGGAGATGGAGAAATTTAGAAGGGTAGACGCCAGTATCTGGAAGAACTGCTACTATATGAAGGATGAGGAAGAGCTCCTGCTGCTTTATGGAATATGAAAAATTATTCCTGAGAGGAACAGGTAATGTAAGAGCCCTGTCTGAGCTGGTTCTGATGAGAGTAGCTGCTGCTGAGGGGAAACAGAAACCTCCTGGCATAAGGTACTAGTTTGAAACCTACACATGGAGTCAGAACAGCTGTAGGGGAAACATGGATTTCAGGATCATCCTCTTGAGAACATTTTTTTTCTGTTTTTCTCTGGAAAGGAAGTTTTGTCTCTAGGCTAGCTCAATAGGCCACTCAACTGGGATTAACCCTCTGATCAAGGGAAATAAAAGCAAAATAAATTTTCCTTCACATTTTTGTAAGCTTGAAAATGAGAGAATTGTAATAGTTGCTCTGAGCAGGTCTGCTTGTAATTGTAAGACAACTGAAAGAGTGTGCAGCACTGGAAAACTCATAAAGCTCTATCTATGTAGTAGGAATGAAAGCAAGACATTAGAGAGATTATTTTAAACCCTACTAAATTAAAAATTTGTACTATATTTAGATGCTAATTTTCTAATTCAGAGGAGTAATTTTTCTCCTGCATTATGCTTTCACAGAAATACAAAAGGAGTACTGCTTTCTATCAAGTTGTGTTCAAATTGTCTCAAGCCTGTATATTGAGAATTTTAAATAAAAATAAATTTTAAATAGTTCATGACAACACTTGAACTAGCACATTTGGGGGAAGGAGCACTATATAAGAAATGGCATCTCTTTGTTGATCTTTAATTTTTTAAAGCCATGCTTCCATTTATTCAGGGTCAACAAAATCTTGTTATAGAAGCAGATGAAGACCCCTAAGCTTCTCAGTCTATGTGGAATCCTTCCTATCAATGCTATTGAAGTGACAAAGTTTAATTTAAGCTAAGGTATCCCCTGCCATACTATTTCAACATACAGCCTGCCTAGATGGCCCTGACTTAGAATGGTCTCAACAGGGGCACAAGTGTTTTTGAGAATGAGGTCAGTGCCAGACTGGCAGTTGGGCTAAATTTCTGTAAGTGCTTAATGTGTAAGAATTGCCCATGATCCTTTATAAATAGAGAATGAAACTCTCTGCTCCCACCTATTGAAATTGATTTCTTATGCAAGAGGCAAGGAGCTTTTGCCAAAGCCAATACAGGCCCTTCAAACAACCACTCAGCTGGGCCTCAATTTTCCTGTTTGTGTGTTTCTGTTAACAGACTACTATGGAAAATAGACCACACGGCTCCATTAAACAGTCATCTGTTGAATAGCAGGACTGTAGAGTAATAAAATCTATAGTGGGTATTTATCTACAGAAAATTTCCCAGGTATGAATTTAAAATTACTTTCCCTAAGCACACTGTGGAATCTAGAGTGCTCCAAAATGTTTTTGTGTGGAGGTCAGTTATTTCCCTTTTGTCCCTTCACATCCAAACAGTGCAACTGCTGAAAATCACATTATTATTTTCAGGATTGCAAAGCCTAACAAGGAGGGATATTTTTAGTACAAGCAAGACCAAAAATCTGTAGAGAGTGAGAGTTGCTGATGTATTTTGTTTTTTTAAAGTTTGCAACAGAGTGAGGATATAGCAGAGTGAAATTCCTTGCCAGGTGAACCTGATTCCCTGGCTAGACTGAAGCTGGACATGAGAAGCCTGGATTCAAAGCCAAATTGTGCCACAGATCTGTGTTGTCCTCTTATGTAATTTCCTCAGTCTTTTAATGACTGTTGTCTCCCTCCAGTCTCATTTCATAGCTGGGGTCACTTATATTGATATTTATACTCTACCTGCTCTGTAAATCACCTGGATATGGAGGTGTCCGTATTTTAGCTTTCCCGGGTGCTCACCCCTTTAGACTCTCACCAGGCTTTGTCAAATACTTTTAAAATAACACGGGCAACTGCCGACAGAAACCTAATTTGGTTTAGCACTGCTCAGCCAGTTCCCAGGAGCTGCTTTGATACCTTATTTAAATTTCATGTTGTGTTTTGTATCTAGGTTAAACATGCATCTAAAACTGCAAGGACAATATAAATAAATTTTGCAAGTCAAGCAGTGTTTTCTTTACAGCGGAGGAGGGAGCACAAAGAGTTTCTGTAAAGCTTGACCAGGTCACCTAAAGTTGGTGCAGCCAAAAATAGAGCCATGATCTCCTGCACTCTGACACCAAGGCTCATTCCTCCCCCTCTTCTCTCTGTAATGAAAAACTATATTCAAGGTGGTGTCACCTATCTGATGTTTTCAGGCCATGGAGTTTAATGAATATCAGCGCTATTTAAGTCAAGACTTCTGAACTGTTTTCTAAATAGGGTGCCAGCTCTTAGTTCACACTTGCCAAGTCCATCCCAAGAATTACTGTTGGAAATTTTTCCCTTTACCTGCAGAACTCAAAGCGATTCCTGTAGAGTTTTCTTTTACCTTTGGATTTTACTTTCTGTTCACACACTTCTGGCCTTCACCTTCCCACTGGATAAGAAACCTTACAAGCTGCATTGTGCTTTTCAAGAACTTCTGTGCTCATATGTGTCATGGTCTCACCAAGTCACAGGCTGCTCACTGAAACATGGTGTGCAGTTTTAGACAACAGCATGTAGGCAAATTTGAATTTGTAGCATTCACAAAATGCTATTTCATTGAACTTCTTTCAGGTAGCTACTGCAAAATCAATTTGAACTGGCGTGATGGGTACAAACTATGGAAGAAAACTATGCAGAAAAGAATTCTGAAAGGGCCACAGGGCTTGAGAAAGCATTGCTCTAGAGACTTTAAACCTGAGATGGGTGCACCATTATACAGTGATGTGGTCATAGCAGTTGCGTGTATTTATCTCCACAGGATGCCACACACAGGCATCTTCATAGCAGCTGTGGTCTGGTGGGTGCTGAGGTCGCTACTCTGCATGTGGAGTTACTTGAGCTCCCAGCAGCCTTGTACAGTGTATGCTGAAGTCTTTAATTACTTCCTGGTAATTACTGAGTGTGCTGGCTAGCTAAGGCTAGTATCAATATTGCACTTTGTGCTCTAAGCTGTCCTTTGAGTACATGTTCCAGTATTTAATAATATCTAATGGATCAGAGAGCAGATCAAGGCAGACAGAAATTGCCAGTGTATTTTTATAATCCTCTGAAACTCTTACGGCAGCCAAACAGCATGACATTGTGCATCTTTCGTGTTCTGAGGCTGTTATTGCAGTCATAAGGAAAGTAATATTTTTCCACATATCTTACAGTGCAGTTTTCATGTCTGCTAGTAAGAGTCTTGAACTATGTAAACTGTTTTGTTCTCACCATATGAAATTTGAATATTTAATTCCCAAAATTCTCTTGTATCTGCAAGTATTTTTATTAAATCTGATTTCCTTGGTACATTTTAGATCAGGGAACATGGTGTTTTGTCAGTAAAACCTGGTTTTGAGAGGGGAGAGAAAGGTTGGAATAATACATCTGCTACTTCATTTAAGGGAAAAAGTATTTTATGGTATCTGTGATATCTACCGATTATAAAAGTGTTAGTAGCATACATCTGAAAATGTCTTCACAGCAGCTTTCATTTAAAAGCACAGCCTGTCATTAATGGATTGACTACTTCATACAGCTTTTCTGTTCCTTGGCTTTATTGGTGCAAGTTCCTTTCTTAACAACCATAAAATTAGGAAGGAACAATAAAACTGTGTTCCAGTATAGGCTGTGCAGGACCTGCTGCTACCTAAGTCAGTTCTGTGCATGCTGAAATCATAATCCCTGCAAGAAGCAGGTGTTTAAGTATAAATACCCTGATTTTTTGAAGATTCATTGTACACCATCACTGTATTTATTACTTCTGGGATAGAAGGAAAAATGAAGTAAAAACCATTGATGTTGGTGAAAAATAGACAAGTTTAGTGAGATAACATATTGTACATTTCACTACCGGACAAGAAGGAGGGAAGAAGCGGAACAGGATGCTCCAGGTAAGAAATAAACCTCTCAAATATTAATTACTATAATGGTATTGAGGAGGTTATCAGCTGAAGCCAGATGCCCTGACATGCAGAGAGCAGGAGAGAGAGGATTATTCGTTGAGTGTGTGGGCACAGCAGTGCAGCTGAACATTAATGTATTCCTTTCTTTTCAAGGTATCTACACCCCTGAACCACTCTGCAATTTCTGGTGGGCTCTTTTATCCACGGGGTTTATGTTTGTCTATCATTTTAGCATCTTGCAGATCCTGGGATTGGTAAGTAAACACAGGTTAATAAATGGATAGTTTGCAAGTACCTTCAGAGTAAAAACACTGACTAGTTTGAGTGTCCAGGTCTACATGGGTAAGACTACTTGCATGCAAATTGTTGATGAGGCAACTTGTATGCAAATTGCACATTCTAATGAGCAATTGCATACCATATCTCACAAGTATTGGTGAACTATTTCATAGATTGGTTATGTACCTGCATAAATCCATTTATTAAATACACAGTGGAATTTGGATCTGCTTTTTTTTTCTGAAAGCAAAAGTTGTGTTGAGCAAAAGTGTGTCACCTAAACATTTTGATTATTATGGTAATGCTCTAAATTTTCACTGTTTTAGGTGTCTCAGTGTATCAGTGTGACATAAAAATATCGTTAATTGATAGATTTATTGTTGTTTCCTTAGGTTACAGAAGTGAATTTGAACAACATGTTGTGCCCAGCTATCTCAGATCCTTTTTACGGGCCCTGGTATCGAATCTGGGCATCTGGACATCAGACTGTCATGACCATGACTCATGGGAAGCTTGTAATCCTGCTGTTTCACAGTGCTGTCCCCACCTTCAAATGGAGCATGGACTTGCTTAGACTCCCAGCTAAGAAAATAGACTGAATTTTTTCCCCGTGGAATAGTTCATACAGGAAGCAGAGATATACTGGAAAACAAAGAGGAGGGATAAGAGGACAATGGCTTTATACTTCTTCCCACCGTTTTTTGCCTCAAAAACACCTCTGTAATCAAGTGAGGGTTTTTTTACCTGCTGTTTCTCACTGCCTATTGCCAGTGGCAAAATTAGTGGCCTTATTCTGGGGAAGGTTTGTGTTTTATACATTTTTGTATAGATTACAATGGAATCTCGCTAAGCCACCCTTTAAAATTAGGCCAGGACCTGTCCACATTCTAGCAGAGAGTGGCAGTGCTACCTCGTTTTGACTCATTTTCCATTAAAGGACCATACACTTGTAGGATCAGAAATAATGCTGAATTGTAACACTCCTCGATGGGCACCAACATGCTGAACTGCATCATCCTGGCTTAACTCTTAGAGCTTGAATGTTCCAAAAATGGTCACAGGAAACAGTGCACACCCATCTTCCTGTCAGAAGTGCAAAACAGTGACGTTCTACTGTACTTTCTTTAAGCTGGTTGAAAATGTTGGGGAACAATAACTCATTTAAAAAAAAAAATTAAGTACTTAATTTCTAAGCTGCAGTGGATAAATATCTATCTAGTGAAGTCCCATCATAATGCTTTGGAGATGCTTTTATTTTGGTGAGGAGAAAAAAAATAATATTGAAATAATTTCAAAAGACCATGTTACGTATAAGCTATGATAAGATATTGCATCCACTGTTCTGTCCTTACTTTGAACAAAATTTTTTTTTCCCTTAGGTTAGACTGGAGAAGGAGTGGCGATCCAAAGTCCAATGTAAACATCAGTTTTCTTTTTTATACTTTGTAGCTTTTGAAACATTCCTGCTCTGTCTATGCTGATTCTCACCCATTAGTGAAGAAACAAAATGAAACTCTGTTCTCTGCCTACAGCTCTGATACGTCATGTGTACTGATCTTAAAATACAGGTATAAAGAGGAATGTCAAATCTACTGCAGTAGTGTGACCAAATCTTCCCATCAGCATGTCTTTTGGAGAACAGGATGTACATGGGCAGAATGATCTACTGTGTGTGTCTGCTCAAATTCTGCAAGAGGAGAAACTGTTGGGTAGGAAGATGGGAAATCCAGACTGTATTCTTCCAGAATTGTGAGTCCATTATGCAGCCTGTTGTGTTTTGGGGCTGCAAGTTTTTCTCGTACAGAAGTTTGCTGGAATTTATAGATTCATTGTGTTGTTAAAGCTGTGACTTGTAAGATAAACCAAAACCATCATACCTCGTCCAGCTGGGTGACCTGAAGGTATGTGCTGAAGTTAATGTACAGTCATTTATACCTCAGGAAGCAAAAGTAAGAATAAGTAGTTAACTTTTTTTTTCCCTTAAAAATGAAAAGATTTTCATTGGTGAGGGAACAAGTGGCTACTTCAAATATTTTTACTCCTTAAGATTTTAAAAAGTACACCTAAATCAGAAATACATTGTCCCATATTCTGATTTACAAACTGGTTTCTGGCTTTCTTCCATGCCTTGCGGTATGTGTGTATGTATATATATAAATATACTGTATGCTCACAACTTGAGATCACACAACATGTACCTAACTATCCCTCAGGCATACACAGCTGGTGTTAGTTAGTATTACAATAGAATGATTTTAGCCAAATTTTGCAAATACTATTTAGCATTATTATTTGCTTATGGTTTTTTTTCTTATTTTTAAAAATTTCCTTTTTAAGCATTTTTCCCTTTTTTCCTATCAGAATATTGTAGTTACTGAAAACACTTCTCCAAGTAGCAGACTTTTTTTTTTCTTATCTAACTGGTATCTGCTGGAAATATGCATTGGTCAGAGGTTGTTGTATGTGCAGGATATGGGAAAGAATGGGAAAGCAGAATACTTCATCTCTATAGCAGCTTTTTGTTGTTTTTCCTGGCAGAGGCTGATTTTTCTTTTCCCTGCATGGTTTATTTTATAGGCAGTTACACTATACAGATTTCTTTGGTTGCTTTATGCTTATTTATGCTGGGAATGAAAGCACAAAACTCTACTGCTGTTCTTGGGAGGCAACTGCGTTCTCTCCTGGGGTGTTAACGCACACAATCCATGTCAAGATAACTTGAAGCTGTTGCCCAGTACCTGGTGATGAGATTTTACAGTGCTGCAGTGCAATGCACAATTGAAAGGGTTGTCCTGGGCCTCCTGGTCCAATGTGCCCAAATCCTTTGTCATGCCACCGGGAATTTCAGCAACAGTGGCAGTAGCAGTGAGGCTGCACAGCCAGACCTGCTGTTCCCAGCAGCAGCAGCTGAAGCAGTGTGTAAAATCTCATCCCAAAATGCATTCATTTGCTGGCCAGAATACCCCAAAAAGTTCTTGTGTAGTGCCAGTGCCTGGCCTTCAGAGATTCTGGTATGGATTAAGGGGTCTGAACAGAGCCCTCCAACTGTTAATATTGGAGGCATTTCAAAACAAACAAGGAGTAAGGAAATACATTACTCCTGCTGCCACTGGCTGCATTTCCCTCCAAGTATACCCATAAATAAAGCATTATTAGCTATAATAAATCTATTTAGTGATGGGTTTGTTTATGCAGCCTTGGAGTAAGTAGCCCTCCAAAGCAGAGATGAACCAGCAACATTTCTGCACTCCCCAGTTTGTGCCATGAATTTAGTTGTCTGGGATCCCTGCAGTGCTATTTTTCCAGGGATTCAGACACTGTACAGTGTCTGAGCTGTATCTGATTAACTTCATCTTTTAAGCACCAAGGAGAATTTGCATCTTCTTTCTTCTGAAGGGTGCAAAGGAACAACTCTTGTCCACGTGTTTATAAATCAATGAAAAGCCAGTCTGTGAAGACGCACCTTGAGCTGGTTTTGGTTCAGCTTCTTACGGTTCAAAGATGCTGCTCATAAGCAAAGCTTACATGTGCTTGAGCAGCTGCTGCCTTGGTGAACTTAGGAGACAGGAAAAGTCAGTCCATTTGCAAACCTTGAGGTCAGAGAGTACCTAATTGTAGATATCTGTTTCTGGCCAAGATCAGAGTTTTGATATTTCTGTATATTTGAGATAACTTTGTAAAGCCCAATTGTATTTTTCAGAAATGGCTATTTGCAACTGTTGACTGACTGTACTTTTATGTCCTAAGTCTTGCATCTAAAACAGAAGCATTTGTTTTCTATGCATCGATATCTAATGGAAAATAGTTGTGGTGTTTTCTTCAGTGATACGATGCAATTGTTTCACTTGAGGTGGATTCCTGGGAATTAAATTAGTCCTTATAGTTAACAAAGCTCTGAAAAGGTCAAAACCCTAGAAGAGGATGTATGTCAGCCCTGGTGGGAGGTTTCTGCAGGCAGATAGGTCAGCTTTGATGTTTTCAGTTCTACAGTGACAAGACTCGTAACAAATCTGTTGATTTTTGTGATCTCGTCCTTCAAGTGATATTGCTGTAAATCTGTCTTGCAGCTGTTGGTGTAACTTAGTCAAAGCCAAGCTGTTTTATAAATGATTTTATTTTTCTTCAGGGTCAGTTTTGTACTTTTTAAAATTATTTCTGCATTTCCTGAGTCATTCTCCCAATGCTGGACAGGACGCAGCAGGTAGAGCAGTGAGCACACCCCGCTCTCCCCAACCATTCTGTGCTAGAGGCCTGAGCTGGAGCACCAGGGGGACTTCCCAAAATTGCAGGTATGCTTACCCCACCCTCTAGTCCAGGCATGGCATTATCCAGGCATGGAATGGTTTGGCAAGGGCAAGGATGGATGTGGATGGGCTCAACTGCCACATATGCTGTTAGTTCTGAATAATTTGTAAGAGTGTTATAAATTTTGTAAACTTTTTAATGTGCTAAACCTTGGTTATGAGGTAACATTTACAAATATTGGGGTAATTTGTGTACTTGTTTTTGTATTTTGGTCTGATGGGGTTTTTTTGTTGTTGTGCCCTAAGTCCAGATCATTGGGAAAATAGTTGTTAAACCTTTGAATTAAAACAAATAAATGCATTTTAATGGATACTGGACAGTTTTGTTATCATTGTAATTGTGCCATGCTTGAGGCAGTCTTGCTTAGGACTTTTTATAACTAGGTAAGAGAACTAAAACTGACTTTCTACTTCAATGTGTAACATTGACAGCTAAGAGCCACAGAGGCACTTAATATTAGCTCGTTATAAATCAGGTAAGAAGATGGAGGCACCTGTCTGAAACAGTCTGATGTTGTCTGTCTTGCTCATAGCAGTTGCCGGGAGAACAATGGTTTCTGGGATTTCTGGAATTCTAAGCAGTTAAGTCTGACTTGTGCCTGTTACCTGTCAGTCAACAGCAGTTTAGTGGCAGAGCTCACTGTAGGATATAAATCCTTTAATCACTATCTAAATAGTACCTGTTCTTGTATTTCAGGTAGAGAGCTCAGGAAGCTGTTACAGTACAAGGATGCATTCTCCACCCTTCCTCACTGTTCCTACCCTAGCTTGGGCAGTGTCCTGTAGTTCCAGTTCTATGGCACTTTAATTGAAGATGGTAGAACAGGCACAGAAGTTTTCAGCTCACACCTCTGTTCAGAAAGTTGCTGCAGCAGCTACAGGACTACACTCAAACAGCCCCACACCATAGGTGATGGCAAAGTAGTTTTAATGCACTTCACAAATGCTTCTGGCTGTAACAAACATGACTGCAGCCTAGTTAAATATATTCTTGTGACCCAGTACATCTCAGACAAGCAGGTTATTGCCTTGTGTGAGGTTCTTGGCAAATACTATTCCTGGGAAAAGAACATACTGGATATGTCTACCTGTATTATTATATAGCCATTGTAGAGGGTTCAATTTTTCATGCAGCTGGGGAGAAGAATCAGTTCTCTAGCTTAATTTTTCTGGAAGGGTATAAAGACTTGCAAAGATGAAATAGCTTAAGTAGAAAGCCAGTGTGAAGTGCTGTATGGCAGCCTGAGCTGCACCAAGCAAGCAATTTTCCTTTGCAGGCACTGCTGATTATTTTCAGCAGCTCTCTATAACTAATTGGAAATCAGCCTTTCATTGTTTAGTATCAACAAATAGGTAAGAATAACCAAGTCTGTACATCTGAAACACCCTCAATGCTACTGTCTTGGGTTGATTTTTACAACACAGTAACTGGAGAGCTGGCTAAAGCAGTGAGAAGAGCAGGAAACACATTGTAGGAAGTTGTAACTAGCTCTGCCTTTCAAAGGCCTCAGGGTTTTAGATTAAGTTTAATGTAGGTTTTACACAGTTCAGACTAATGATACCAAATATGTGTTAGCCAGCTTTCATCACTGGTTTGTTAAACCTGCCTGGGTAAATACTAAACATCTGAAAGGAATCTCCTAAACCAAAGCTTCAGAGCAAGTGGAGTAATGGCTGCATCAGACTTCAACACCCAAAGGGTACATGGATTCTATTGCTTTGTTTTCATAGACTTTGCATCTACAGGCAGCAGAGCTATTAATGCTGCATGAGGCACACAAAATCCTTCTAACATCAGAGCTGAGTTCCAGGGAGATAGAATGCTTTGTCTCAGGAATTATCCTACAGAGGCGATATGCTCCCTTTAACTCAGACTCAGTAAAGTGTCTCTCAGTTTAACAAGAATTTGGCTGAGGGACCAGACTTCTCCAGCTCAATTTTGGCATCAGCTGTACTGTGGCTTTGACAGAGATTCTTCAATACATGTTGCCGCAATGTTCTGTTGAACAATCTGCCTCTACAGGGTACAGTGCTGTGTTGCTTACACCACTGTAACTGGTTCTGCAAGGAAGTTTTGCTTCAAAAGATTGAAACCACTTCTGCCTCTCACAGGAAGGAGCTCAGGCCTGGATGGAATTCCATGTGTAAAGTCAGAAGTAAAAAGTACAAAGCTGAACTGATTTGATATTGATAAATATACTGAGATAAATAACTGATGTAGCTGATATAAATGGTGATCTAACTGGGAGTGTTTAGTGAAAGCTGCATGTACCTGTCCCCAGTTTGTTCCTACAGCAGACAAAAGGGAAAGACAGAGTTGATACCAGGAAATATTTCTAACACATCATTAGCCTTTGACATTAGCACCAAGTACAAATGCTTAAACAAAAACATTGACCAAGCCACACAAATTAACCAGAGAAACATAAAACAAAAATGGTGATTCTTTTTCCTTATTTTATTGGGTAAATGATTTAAAAGGTAATAACAATAGTGTTAAAACTACTACAATATCTTTCCACAGTCATATCTCACAGACCCACAGATACCCTTCTAGCATTTTTTCTTTTTCCTCATTTTTCTCTTTTTAAGCCGTACTTATATTAAAATGTCCATTTCAACAGTTTTTTCACACTAATAGCCATTAAATGTGGAAGGAAGAAGGATCTAGTTATAAAGGAAGGGGGTTCAGGTAATCTGTGATATTATTGTAATCAATTGAGTTGCTAAGGAAGGAAGGAAAAGATCAAGGCCTTACAAGCTACTCCAGGTAGCTGTAAGCCCACTGTGTGTCACCATGGCATTGAAGATAACTCAAAATGCTGGTGAACAATTTAAAGTAAGTTTGTTTGTTTTTTGTAACATATAAAATACTAAAATAACTTAGAAACTAGATCCAAATATCTTGAAAAGAATCAACTTTGATATACAAAAACAGTCATAAGTTGTTACAAAAGTTTCAAACAAAAGTTTGTTTTCTCAGTGCGTTTATGTACCAGCGCAATTACTGGGTCCAGAGCAAAGAAAGAGGTTTTTCTTTTTTTTTTTTAACAGTAATAAAAAATGAGGAAAACATATCTTTGTATATAAAGAATCATTGCTGGTCTTAAGAATAAATGTAACCAGAAACCCTTAAATCTGAGAGGCACACTTTGGGTTTCTCTTTCTTTTTTTTTTTTAAACTTTTTTTTTTTTTAACATAAAAGGAAAGTCACCAGTTTATTTAAATGGAGGAGATACTCAGACTCCCCAAATAAACTTAATTCAATTAGCTTCACTAGCAAAAATCAGTTAGAAACTGTACAAAAATAAAAAAGTTAACACATTTAATCCTGCAGGGATTTTGTAAGGACTGGAAGGCAGGCTTTAGGAGCAGCATTTGGGCATGGCTGGAGGCTTCTTTGGTTCGATCTAACACACATAAGAGATGTAACCTACTCCAGACAACAGTTTTAAAAACCCGCACAGTTGAAGACAAGTAGAGGTCTGTATACAAACTCCAGGTGTGCCAGGGCTGTGCCCACCTTGGGTCCAGAGCGGGGCTGAGGTCAGGACTGGAGCGTCCCTTCTTGCTGGAGCAGCAGCCGCTGGATCGCAGCAGGAAGGACGCTTGAAGCATCACTAAGTAAGAGCTTCACGTCAAGTCTATGGTTTGGTTGTCAGTTTACAGAACAGTTTTGAGGAATATTAAGCAAAAGAATGAAAAAAACCAAACAAACAACCCCAACAATCTCTTTAATGCAATAAGGCAAACTGAGTAGTGCTCATAAAAAAAAAAAAAAAATCACGAACAGTGAAATAAGCTACTTGGTTGTACCTTAATTTCTATAAAGTACCCCAAATGAAAAACAAATCTGTAGCTAACTCCAACAATGCAACTAAAAGATACTAAAAGTGACTACAAGGGAATGACATTTGTGAGAGCAATTGCTCATCAGCTTTAAGCAAACAGACATGCCAGTGCATGTCACAGTGAGCTGCATGTTTGGTAGAAAGAATCCCACAAGTACACAGAAACAATCTGCAGCAGTTCAGCACAGTGTGCTGAGGAGGTAGGTGCCCTAGAAACAATGTAGGTAGACTGATTATTCCAATCTTTAAAAAAAGCATCATACAATCTGATTGACCACAGACTCTGTAACAGTTTTTTAATTAGTGGTACAAAACTCTGGTCCAGAAGGGTCTGGCATGAGCTCAGCTCAAAAGCACACCTTTACAGTTTGTATAACACCTTGAACTATATTTTTAAGCAACAGCTACTAAGAGATAGACAAAAATGCATTGTGCATTATGCTGTATACAAAAAGGAGACAAAACTATCCTTTTCTCCCCCAAGCCATGGTGGGAAGTATTGCTGACCTTGTCCTTAAAATCCTGCAGGATTGTTTATTCATCAGTATATCATTATTACACTGGTAAGAAATTCTGTATAACATCTGCATATATCGAAGATTTCTTAAAAAATCTGATATGATTTTAGATCCGCATGACCAGTCACGTGACCTTCTTGAGGTTGATTAGCACCTTGCAATACATATATATTTTTATATATAATAGATCTTTTTAAAAAACTTCTAACAATGAGCTCATGCAGAAGCATGAGCGAGCTGTAACGAGATGACAGATAAAGATGGGGTTGGATGACTTTTTTTGCAGCAGAATGATTCAGTTTGTGCTCAGGTTCCCTATAAGGGCAAGAAAAAAAACCAACACAACTCTATCAGGTAGCCACTTGTTCACATTTCCACTTGAAGACTAATCATCTAAAAGTGTTCCCCAAGTAGAAACAAGACAACGGTATCATCCAAAATAGCCTCTGTATAAACATCTACTCATTTGTGCTGCTTCTGGCTGGCATCTCTTGGCTCCTGAAATTTCAGGCCCTCTGCTTAAAAATTAAGGCATCACAACTGAAAATGGTAATATTTGGACATAAATGCTGTGGATGAAGGAATACCAAAGACCTTCTACAAGTACCTCCACAGAAATTAAGTGGCAGACCTAACCTCACAAAGGGATGAACACAATTTATCCTTATCTAGTTTTGAAACCCTATTGAAACGTTTTTACAGTTAATCCAATTTTTTTAAAAAACAACTGAATTTTATCTATTTGATTTTTGTATATCCATGTATTTACAAACATTCATTATTCAAAATAACTGCAATTTCTGCTTAGTGTGGTTTACTCCGCAGTAGGAAGGTCTTTTCTGTAACAGGTGGCCTGTGCTGTCCCCTAGAACACGCCCTGAGCTGCAACAGGCAGCAGTGGGAGTTCTGCAGGCACAGGAGGAAGGAGTGAGCTCCTGCCACCGACTGGCCTTGCAAATAGACCACACATACCTTTTACTAAATCCTATTTTTACAGCAGGAAAAAGTTCCAATCGATTTTCTTTCTTCTACCGTGTGGAGAGGTATCAGAATTACTACACACTACTTACAGCTCTCAAGCACTATTCCTGCAATAGAGGAAAACATGTAACATGATGGCATACTTGTCCTGGCTCTCTCACAACAGTCTTTTCTCTTTTAGTAAACACAAGTTAACTTGATCCAACTGTTCATGACTTGATAAAATTCAGTAAGTTCAAAAGCAGATGAAAGAACAAAACCAGGGATTTCTCTTTTCTAAAATAAGTTTGCTAACAATAATAAAAAAAAAAATCTCACTTTAAAGGAAAAAAAAAAGTGTCCAAAACCCTGATGCCAGAGCAGCCTCAACAGGGTTTGCTAGAATATCTGGAGTATATGTTTTCTATGAATTTTATATGTAAGTATATAATTATGTTATAGTCAAAGGCACTAAAATCTAAATCCATTTTCTTCCTAATATGACATCTGCTACTCACCAATCTGTTTTTAGGAAACAAATGTCACTCCTAATTTGAATACCAGAAAGGCATCATCTCATTGCAAATGCGTTCTTGTGACTACTCTTGACAGGGCTGGGCTGCCCATGATTCCCAGCACAGGATGGGACACAGAGGGGTCCTGGATTGGATTGTGCCCTATCAATCAGGCCACTTGATTCTGAAAACACTCCTATGAAAACGCTTAACATCACCTCTCGCTGTACACGAACTGCTTCTCTTCATCTCAAAAAAGCGTTCTGTCTGTCAGCCTTGGCATTCCGGCTGTTTGTGCTGGATCTGGAGATCCTGTATAGAGCTACATGGAATCTTTACTGTGAGGGTGAGATATTGTACACACAATGTTATTAAGAATGTTATGAAAATGCAATTCATTGTCTATTTTAATACCTGAATCTGATATGTTTCGTTCCCTGTCACGCCTGTTAATGCAAAAGCCATGAATGCTGTTTTGCTAAGCAAAGCATCCCGAACTGCAATCCCTAAACTCTTCCTTCCATCCACAGTCACAGAAAGCCTTGATTGATATAATTCAATGTTAATAAAGTAGAAATTTAAATTTTCATCAAAAACTCAAGGGTATATGCTGCAAAAAAATCTGCAGTGAATCAATAATAAAAAAGTATGGGATCTTTGTGGTAATGCAGTTTTCTCTCCCGTTGCCACGATGAGCTGAACCAACTAAGGAGCCTCAACATGGCAACGGAAACTATCATCATAAAATGGTACAGTAATAGAGATAGCTAGACCAAGAAGGGGCAGGGTCTCCTGGGAAGAGGTCTGCAGAGAGGTCCAGTGACTGGTCATGCGGCTCAGTGTCAGGAATAATGGTTGTATGGTGGAAGGGGGTGCCCAATACCATTCTGGAAGTGATGATGCTGACGATGGGCAAGGTACTCTGTGTAGCTCATCGTCATCTTCTCACTGCGGTACCTGGCAAAGAGCAGAAAGCCAATTCAGGAACTGTTACCAGGAAGCTTCAGGTAACACCAGAAGTCCTGCACTGGTGGTTTGTTTAGTGATAAGAGCTCTGTACTTTTGATGCTGGGAATAAGACTGACTGCAGCTGCACAAGGGAACTGCCACAACTGTCAGGCCCAAGTTGTCAGGCCACAATTCCTGAATCATGGCAAATCACACCGTAAGTGCTACTGAAAAACACTTAAAGCAAATAGAATTGTTAAAATTGGTTGCCTACTATATTGGTTGAAGTAGAGGGAATAGAGAATGTCCTACATCTTCAGCCAACTCTGCAAAAACCTAGGAGGAAAAACTATGAACAAGCACTACAGATTTTTGGGCTGTTTTTAAAAAATCAGTATCAACTGTCTGCCAAATTCTGCTTTTGAAATTATCCCAGCTACATTAAATGTAGTTACACTCTTTTTAGACTAGAATAACAGAATACCTCCAGTTGGAAGGGACCCATCAGGATCACTGAGTCCAATTCCCTACTCCTCACAGAACTACCTAGAACTAAACCATATGGCTAAAAGCATTGTTCAGACACCCCATGGCCTCTGAAAGGCTTGATGCCATCACCTTGGAGAGCTTGTTCCAGTGCCTGACTACCCTCTCAGTAAAGAATATTTTCCTAAAGTCCAGTCTGAACTTCCCGTGAGGCAGATTCATTCGCTTTCCTCACGTTCTATTGCTGGTCACCTGAAAGAGGAGATGAGCAGCTCCATTGCCCCCAAGGAAGCTGTAGACTCCCATGAGGTCTTTCTCAGCCCTCTCCAAACTGAACAAAACAAGTGACCTCAGCTACTCCTCCTGAGTCTTGCCCTTGAGGCCTTTCACCATCCCAGTCACTTTCCTCTCGTCACACTCTATCATTTGATGTCCTCCTTACAGAGAGGCACCAAACTAATTTTACCAGGCACTGAAGTAAGACTGGCAGGCCTGTAACAACAAGGATATTCCTTCTTACAAATGGAACAACATTTGCCAGCTTCTACTCAACTGGGACCTTTCCTGACTCCCAAGATGGTTGAAAAATAATGGAGAGGGGTCCCACATGAACATCAGCCAGCTCAGTGCAAGTAAAAACAGAATCCAGGCCCAGACAACAGATATTCTGAATACACCTCCATCAGTATTGTCTGACAACGAGGAACACAATGAACCAGTGGCTGCTGGGCCATTTAACACTGCAGGCTTATACAAATAAATTGCTTTAGAGCCATTCTTACAGATATTCACTCTTCTACCCTTCATCATGTAACTACAATATTATGGGCAGAGTATCTCTGCTAATTCTAAAATACTTCGGCTGCCACACAGTAAGGAGCCCTCAAGAACACATTTGATTAAATTAGTAAAACTAAACGAAACAAGTATGAAATAAAATATTAAATTCTTGTTCCCACTCCTGGGAATACGCTGACATAGTTTCACTAGTACACTGGCTGTCAAAGCAGTGCATGGTTTGCATGTCTCACACTTTAAGATTAGGGAAACCTGTGCTCCACAGTGCGTAAGCCAAAGGTTTCTCTGAGGACCCAGTGGATTAGGGATCTGAGGGGCCTCCATGACGTGCAGCTGCAGCCCCACCACGCACCATCTGCCCAAATAAACCTGACAAGAGCAAGTAATCCTTGTTAGCCACAGCCTTGAATACCTACTACAGCTAAGGCACACTCTGTGAGAAGCCAGAGCTGAAACACTGCTGAGAATGTGCAAAGCTATAAAACCAAATATGCAGCTACCCTGATATACAGTGTCCTGGTATTGAACAGCTGCCTCTTACTCCTTGCTTAGTGTCATTAATGCCTGTGCAAGGCTTCTCCTAAGTCTGTCCTGCTCTTATGGAAACAAAGCAGTCATTAATGATATATACAGGAGAGTTTACCATCTGCAGGAGCACTTACCAGCAAGGAGCAACTCCCAGCACTACAACAACAGGACTATGTGCGGTATCCCGGTGCATACCTGGTTAGCTTTATTGTTTTCCTGAACTCGTTAGTAATCGGAGCTTTGTAGCCTCCTTTCCTCAATAAGGAATCTATGGTTTGAATGTGGTCCCATCCTGTTGAATTTTACAGTAATATAAATTAGTGAGAAATCCAGCAATAGGAACAGATGTTGCAAAAGCACAGTACAGCGTGTGGTGCTGTTGAGTGAAAAGGCTCTGCTGGCATTTGGTATAAACCACCACGTTCTTCCCTACTTCAGAACAGCTGAAGAAAATACCACATTTGGGATTTCTTTACACACACAAGTTCATTCTACAAACAATATATATTTTTCATCTCGTAGTTGAAATGTATTAAAAGTGAACCCACTCTACCCAGGTGTCCTAGACTGGGCATGTGATACAAAACTAAACTCCCAAAACATTCAGGTATGATCATGTATCACAGCCACTTTAGATATTATAAATGGTTATGACAATATGGAAAACTGAATTTCTGCATAATATTTCAAATAATTATTAGTTCAACATGTACAGAGAACTTGAAATCAGACTTTTTCATAAATATTGATTAACTTTACAAAGATATGTCTAATTTTAGAACTACGATATATTATAGGTGTCTGGGTAATAAAAGAAGTGATGGATTAAAAATACAGATTCACTACTATTCTCAGTAAAATCTTTATGCTATTCAAAACTCCTAATTATTAATTTTAAACCCCCTAATATTTTAAGTAGCTGTTAGACATGTTATTTCCAAAAGATGCAATAATTAGTCACATTGTTACATTAAAAAACCAAAAAAAAGCCCACATACAAAATACAAATGGGTAGTTCTGAAGACTTCAAAGAATCTGACTGCAATTCATGGTCTACTAAAATTATTCAGAAATTTAAATTCCCCCCGAAATTCCTTAATTTAAAAAAAAAAGCTTTTAAAAAAAGGTGTTCTAACACCTCTAGACTTTTAAACAACTATTTGGAAATGATTATCCCTTACAGATGATCCTCAGTAAATGTATCAGCCAAACTTACATGTAAAAAGACAAAAAAAAAAATAATAAAAGCAGCAGCAACATAAACTGTAAAAGACTGAGACAGACTGAGACATACTATCAACCTTGGAAATAAAAATCCATACTGAGTGCTCAGAGTCAGCCAAAGAGGACTGTTCAACAAAATCTACTCTAGTTTTTTAAATTCACAAATGCAAGTCTGTGCCTCTGTAAAAGGGACAACATTATTTTGTACTTTCATATTGAAAATAATTTCCTTCCATCCATTAGAAACCCTGGGAAGTCAGTGTTTGTAAAAAGAATTGAGTACTAGCAGAAAGTACCTAACTAAAGAACAACTTGATCACCAGGAATTCAGAAATAAATCAGTGGTCAGGATAATTGGCCAGGCATTCCATCACTCAACAGAACTTCTGCATCTCCCTTATATCCCAGCCTAACAGCCACACAAAAATTGGCAGCTTTTAACAACTGTTAGCCTGGCTGTCAGCATTGTACCACCCCTCCACATTTTATTTTCCTACAGCTATGCTGCATTTAGGCTTAAAAACAGCTACAGTTTACTGAATCCCTCTAGGAGACTGACACAGGCATGTAATTGGCATTTTATATAAGAGTCTTCTTACAATTAAATATTGCTCCATCATCTGACATCAGTGCAAGGTCAAATATTGCATTTTAGATTTACAGGTATGTTTAAATTCTTCACCAGATCATATGAAATAAAGTGCAACAATGACCTTGCTCCTTTGCAACCTCTGGTAAGTAGGTGGCCGTGCGCTTTGATCCTTTCTCGTTGATGAACTCTATTCTAATACCATGGACACCCACCTGCAAGAGATTGGCAGCTTCATTAGTAAATTACCAGACAAAAGACACAACAGCTTTCTGACATAGTAAAATCCAAAATGAGAACCTTTCAGCAGTTAACAGCATTTCACACAGAGTTTCAGAAGGTGGTACTGCAGTGGGTGTCATCTTTTGGAGAGGTGTTCACTTACAGCCACATAAGCTCAGCAGCAGCACAGGCACACACAGGATGTTCCTCTGCTCCCCACCATGGAGCTTCATTCCTGGGCTGGAGGAAATCCAGCTGAGGGGTTAAAGTTGCTCTGTCTCCTCTGCCACTGTCACCAATTTGCTGATAAAATCACCTGGTCACCAGCTATAATCTGCAGGCAAAACAGCTGCCAAATCTAATGAGGTTTCAATTAAGAGCATTGGTTTTGTTCAAAGCAACAACTTTCAAGATCAAAGATTTGTCACACTACGGACTTGAGCCTGAAGCCTTCAAAACTTCTGCTCGTGTATGAGGAGGAAACAGAAATATTCCGAAGTACCCAGCCTCAAACTCCTATTTCCATGCTACTAAGAATGTAACGTGATAAAATACCAGCATGGAAACCAGGACTGCTAATACCAAGGAGTTGGATGTAGATAAAAATCAAAATGCCAAAAGTGTTAGAAAAAAAACAAACAAAGAGGCTGGACACGTTTCCAGGGCATTGTTTAAGCCCCGCTGTTTTCAGGTTACAATAATTCTGTGGAGAGTACCTGCACTGGGATCAGACCATAAAAGATACTCCATTGCCAGAAGGTTTTCAGTTGCTTTTGAATTCTGTGCATAAACACAAAGCATTAGTGCATGGACATTTTTATGCCCACGTAACCAAGACGTTATTTCCAGTTGAATCCAAAGGTTCCAACGCTGCATGTAAAAGTGAATAACTGATTTTTGAAAGGGTATCATGTTGTTTGGTGTGGCGCATCCTTGTGGACACAAAATTAATTAAAAAATGCTGTAACAGTTTCTCCAGTGACAACTTTACCAAAACTGCAGGGCGGTCAAAAAACAAGTAAGGAATAGTTACAAAGCTCTATCACTTCTTCAATTAACATAAATAATTATAGTAAGACTTTTTAAATCTTTCATTCTTTATATATCATATAAGCAGGGGAAACGGGAGAAAGAGTCTCCTGTGGCTGGCTACTGCCACAACCATTTTTCCCTATGAACCTTACATTGTTCATAATTAGGAAAAAATTAACTTTGTGACCAACAAATTTAATTCACTACAAATTTTAACATGTTATTTCATTACCAGACACTCCTAAAACTCCAACTTTCATTGCATGGATATATATAATCACTAAAGAGATCAAATCTGTATACTCAGAAGATATAGTTATGAACCCAAAGGGCCTGAAAGTAAAATGAAACTATATTAGAAGCTGAAAAAAGCCTTCAGAGTTTATTCCCAAACCAGTAAGTTTCTGCAGCTGGTGATTTCATAACTGTCTATATTCAGTTGCCTAAGTAATAAGATTGAATATCTCCAGGGTTAGCACCTTTAAATCCTGTAGAATGGGAGATTCTAAATGCTACACAAATGTTTTGCATAATGGTGACCATGTAATATTCAGGAGCAACTAACCAGGAGCACCAGTGATATATTAAGTATGATGCAACATTGATGTTGCATCACTGCTCTAGATGTTTCCCACTAACCATTTTAATGGACTTTTAGGCCCATGTCTGTAGAAAAAAAGGATGTACAGCAGGGGAACATTTCATAGCATCCTGTGGCATGTGAATTCCAGCTGCGTATCTGAGCAGGAGAAACAGCTTTTCATTGTTCAACTCCAGTTAAATCAAAACCAGGCTTGAGTTAAATAAATGGAAGCCACACACAAGCAAAGTAAAAATGATCCACACTAAGACTGACATGGGCATAGTGTGGAATTTATTTTGACTTCCGCAAGAGACTGGTGTTCAACTGATGCAAACTTCTGTCAGATTTCCCAAAACAGCCCTCTCCAGGATGGGAGGTAAGGGCTAGGTCTGTGGAAGGCATTAACTGCCCTGGCTACCAGGACCAGCACACACCTTCCTACACAGCCTCGGATCTGCTCCTCAAACTAAAAATACTGATACACTACAGGCAACATTCTGCAGAACCACAACATCTGTCTATGCAGTTTAGAAAAACAATCTTGTGCAGATGGAGCTGGAGCTCTGTCTCGTCTATTACTATTTATTAGGGAAATGTTTGCCTATAGGTATCCTCTGGAGCTGAAAAGGGACCATGCAATTGCTGCTTTAGCCTCCCACATGGATCAGAATCTATTTAAACTGTTGTTATTGGGAGAGGAAAGCAAGATTAGGAAAGAGACTTAGGCAAAAAACAATCTCTGCCAATAGAAATATTTCTGTGGGGTTTTAGAGCATGAAATACTGCATCCTATATAAGCAGTACTTGCAGATATAAACTTTCTGATCAGTTGTGTAAGTGGTCAGAGGCTACCTAAAATTCAGCTCTGTGACAATATTAATTAAATCCATACACCTTTCATTAAATTTAAGGATTGCATTAAACTACATTATATTACTTCTGAAATGACCTTAACAAAACTTCAAACTTTGTTATATATTTAAACACATTCATATTAATTTATACACATTATTTTTTTAATGAATTCTTTATTTCCATACACCTTGGGATGGGAGAAAACAGGTACATGCCACATTTATTGTTTTGCCAAGTGCCTATGGCACTTGCCAGATTACTGCCCACACCTCTCTCTATGCTAAGAAAGAATGGTTCCAAAACTGCCTCTGACACCAAAGCTGAAGCAACTCTCCTGAGGGACTGCCCCAAAGCTCCACACACAGTTCACTAATTTGTTCCTCTTGGACCGACTCTCAACCCGTACTGAGAGGAATATCTAACATTATTCTCATTAGACTATCCATGCGGAATTTGGATAAGCACCTAAACATCAGGCCACGTCGAGATTTAAGCTTCTGTGGACTCCACTGTGGAGTAAATTATCATCCAAAACCAGTTCTGTTTGGTTACATCTACTGCACTAAAATCTGTACGAGATTTGCACACAATCACCACTAATTAGTTTAAGATGAATTAATTGTAAAACAGTGTGGTGGTTAACGGCCTGAACTTCACAAGATGGTGATAAGCAAAGACACTTTATTGCAAAAATCCAGGGTCCTTAAGCTGTTACATTGTTCTGAGTTTCCATACTTGTGAGGCACAACAAATGTGTTTAACCAACCACCATAAACTATGATGGGAACACGCATCAGGTGTAACCAACCACCAACCCCATGGTGTGAGCACTTGCTGGTCCTAACAATTGTTTTCCAGTTATGTAACTTTTCACCTCTAGTTTAGCTGGGTCATTCCCAGAATGCTCTCTGGTTGGCTGAAGTAGCAGAAGTGAGCAAGGATTTTACAAGGGCAACAAGGCCTTTCTGCTCTGCAACAAAACAGTTCAGAAATACATTAAAGCAGGTAACAAAGAGCCTATTACAGAGAATCCATATGGAATATTCCAGAGCTGGAGCAGTGCAACACCCCACTGGAGTCAGGAACAAGCATCTGCCTGTTCCTTATGTCCACTCACTACCTGTGTTCTCCTGCACCCAGACCTCCTGCACAGCCCATTCCACCACATGCAGGTGGCACTGTGACACCCTGCTCTGGGTTAGAGACAGCCCTTCTACTGACTTAGGGTTTATCAGCTCCGTCTCTGAAGAGCAGCCAACCTAGAAACACTTCCCAAGGAAAACAGCCTAGAACTTGCACAGTATTTCTTATGATATGACAAAACAGTAACTTTCCCCTTTATTTACCTGACTAATACTATAGGAATAGCTGTACACAAATGTGTTCAGAAATGGAACACTTCAGATTAAGTGACTAGTTTCTAATCACTAGATTAAGTGCTACTTTCTTGAAGCTGATCCCACTTCTTATTAGCTGAATTTTACAGCTTTTTAGTCTCACATTTGCAGTAAATGTGCTCGCTTCCTTCTGATAATCTTTAGTAGCATCTAATTACCACATTCTCATTTAACAACAGAGGCAAAAACTCCTCTGGAGGGTTGTTCTCTACTTCATGGCAAGCATAATCATTCATTTACATACATGGAATCACTGAATATTGTCCAAAGAGAATAAAATATTGAGATCCATACACTTTCTTCTCTTTTCTACAGAACAGAAGCTGTGACAGCTGCTGGTGTTGCTGCACTTGCAGGCAGGAAAGAACTTCCACAGCTCTTGATTATACCCACTTTGTCAACACTGAAAAGCCACCTTGCAGTCAACATTATTGGCAACAACTATTTAAGCTAATGATTAAACCAGTGCACACAGGCTAAATGCCTTTTGTATCAAGACAGCATGTACCATTCTGCAGATTTTACTTTACTGAAGAACAGCAACTTCAGGGCAAAGACCTCTTTCAAGGTATTTTAAGGAAGAGCCACTGCTCAATTCTAGCCAGAAAGTTCTTTATTATGATTGCATACAATTGCAATGCTTTACGATCTTTTAATAAAAAATTAGGAGAAGGTCTGAATCAGCAAGTCTGAATTAGTTTATGCAGGTAAGGAATGACTGCTATCAGTAGCAAATGTGTTTAAAAATAAGTGGTCTTTATGACTTTCATGTAACTAGTCCTTTGCTGTCTGATCTTTAATAAAAGAACAGTACTATCACAAAAAAACCCCTATCTTTGAGTTTTTCATGCTGTCCATTTCTGTGAGGTGGAAAGGCTGTGCAACTCCACCCCAGCAGCAACTGAACCATAGTGGTTCTGTGGTTCTCTCATGGGTTCTGTGAAGCAGAAATGGGAGATGCAGTTCCTACACTCCCAGTGTTCCTTTCAAAGCCCTACATCTGTTCAGCTACTGAAGTGCACTTCAATTCAGACGAAGTCACAGGGAAGTAAGAATGCTAAGCTGTACTTTAAGAAGCATCGTGGTGAACACGGCATTGAAGTGTCCTTTGAAGAAGCATACTTTCCCCCAATTACTTTTATAAAAGGTGAAAATGGCAGCAATTTGAAAAATCATGTGGGAGCTAACAGCAGTGAATGCACACAGATCTCCTGTTTACTTGCTGGAAGTTTCTGGGCAAAAGGATCTCGCAAAGCTTTTTACAGCTAAAATATTCATTTATTTAGTTTGGGAAGGTAATTCCTTTAAATTTCAAGATCAAGCACTCTGCTTCAGGATAGAGGAGACACTCCCAAGGTGTCTTCAGAGAGCTTCACTCCTGACTTCAGACAACCTTGTCTCTAAGCCCTCAGAACACCGAGTTGTCTGAATTGGCAATTTTGAAATATTGTGACCTGTGTCAGCAAACTGCTGACCTTGCCCCCATGAGATCATCAGTAGCACACCTACCAAAGGAAGGTCTCCTAACCAGGCTGATGTTTTTCTCAGCAATACAGGAGATGAAAGATGCAGAATCTCTTTCTGCATCATGCTCTAAACATCCTGAAATATCCTTTTGCCATTAATATTGCATAACTGCAGCTCCCTTAAAAGACACAGGAGTGACATGAGCTATCTCACTGACAGGCACATACAGTGATGAATTATTATTTTAGGAACTAACAATTACAAATTTTATAATTTCATATTTAGACATCACCCCACTCCTCTGGGCCCTTTTGCATGGAAACCTAAATTGTGACCGTTTCTTAGAGCTTGTAGGAATTTGCTAAGGGTTTTAAAAACTTGTCATTAAAAAACTTTGAACGAAATAGAAGACAGCAACTAAGCAAATGGGTAACACAAGGACTTTTATATTTTTGACCCCTGCATTCTTCCCTCATAAGTCAGGCCTTTCCAATAAGAACTGTGAGAATCCATAAAAATCAATCAGAACTCAGCAAGACTAGAGTTCTGCATTATGCTTGGTTACACTGTTGATAAAGTCTCACACTTTCTGCAGCAAAATACAGAAAGGACATAGAAAGTAAAAGCCCCCTTTATTTCATACAGTATTAGTTATGAATCAGCAGTCTCCCAAGGTACAATGAGCGGATTTTTGAACGCAGGCTTTGCTTTCAGCTTTTCCTTAAGGATGAATATTTGGGTCATCTCAGAAGTTTATTATTGAGACAATGAAACAGCACTTAATAATATTTATAGACCATGGTATGCAAAGTGGTAAATGTTGTTTCATTAGGCACTTCACATTTTCTGAGTGTATTCATAGTCTGATTTTTAATACACTACAATAAATGAAATTAAAAGGACCACAGGGATGGCTACCAGAAGTCAGCCTAGTAGAGGAGAAGAATTCTACCATTTTCATTTCTAGCTTATTTTAGTATTAATAGTCACTAGTTCGATTACTTGAAAACACTGTATAAAGTGTCAAATGGCTCAGTGACAAGGCAGACTACTACTCTGTAAAAGGTTGTTGAGAATGCACACATAGATTCAGCTAAGATTTAATTTTGGTCTAACATTACATAAAAAATGAGCATTTCAGATTACGGTGAAAATGCTCCTAAACCCAAAGAAAACCTGGATTCATTTCAATCAGAAT
The DNA here is from genome assembly GCA_013397935.1 of Dasyornis broadbenti. Taxonomy (NCBI): domain Eukaryota; kingdom Metazoa; phylum Chordata; class Aves; order Passeriformes; family Dasyornithidae; genus Dasyornis; species Dasyornis broadbenti. The sequence goes on from VZRN01000634.1 coordinate 775,251, forward strand.
TACTTACCAGAGGATAAGAAGCCCTTGCCATTACGAGGTGAACAGGAAACACATCTTTGTCAATTTTCAGCTACTGTAAAATTCATAATGCTGAGGATACTGCTGGATACCCTCCTTTTGAGACAGCGGGGCCTCTTACTAGTCTAACAAAAAGTGCAGTTTGTATTCAATATACATATTTTATGTGTAAATACAACAGAAAGCCTCTTTTTCGTCTAAGAAGTTTTACATATTTAGTCACGCTAAGTTATTATTAAATGGAAATACCGTAGCTTCTGTGGTGTCTCTGGCATTATAATGTCTGCTATCCTATGACAATTCCAAAATTTTTCTTATGTCCATTCAAATATAGATTCAAAGAGGAATGCGACATGATGACTGAGATCAGGAGTTCGTCTTAAAGTCATGTACCTTGTTTTTTGCAAGCGTCTAATGCCAAATAATTTGGGGAAAAAAACCAGTGGAGACTAACACTTCCATCAGTATACACTGTCATACATACGTCAGTATTTGCTTCTTTACCTCTTTTATGCTGCAATTCCAAGAGGATGCACGCAGATTTCCTAGAACCTGGCAATTAGAACAGATTCAGCTCCATGCGTAAGCAGCATGAGAGCAATGATTTACGTGGCCTCATCGTATAAAGGCTTTGTGGGGTCTGTGCAGGACACTCACTCTGAAAGCAAATAAAGTTTGGGGGGAAGATGAATGTCTCTAGAAGCTAAATAAAGCAGCTTGTTCTGGGATTGCAATTTGGTGCAGTGCTTTTTTCCAGAAGCATACATCAGACTATTAACTTCCATACTGGAACACCCCCTTCCAGAGTCAATGGACTGATCTGCCAGGTTTTGTTCATGATGCTGCAAACGAGGCCTCAGGACACCCTTGCTCAGACAACACCTTCCTTGATGGTGTCTTAGACACCAAGACAACTGTGCAGACCATTCTGAGTGCCTATACGGGCAAAACCACAACTTTATTCCATTTTCATGGCTCAGACTTCTAACGTGATGACAGTTTTATCAAGAAGTGTCTTTTGAATCTATGCACACAACCGTGTGTACTGAGTGCAAAACAGTGACAGCTACACTAGTGTATGCAGATCATTTAAACAGTGTGACTGCAGCTACAGATGTTCATGGTATCAAAGTAATTTTTGTAAAAGATATCTGACATTCTTACCTCCCAATCCATGTAGTCACACACATCTTCAAAGTTAGTGAGTAGAGACACTGAGCAGAAAAGCCGTGGCAGCTCATCCCTCGTCATTGGGGGGAAACGACTATCTTTAAGGGCACTGTTGGAGACAAAACAGAATTTCAAAGGATTTTTTTTTTTTTTTTAAATTTCAAGAATCTAATCAGAAGACGATAAAGGAGAGGAAAAAAATCCTGATGAAATGATGACCAGTTTGATAATCCAGTCACCAAGGTAACACACTGATCAACATTCTCAACCTTTTCCTTAGACATTTGTTTTGGTTCTTGGCTGGCCAATCAGTTCTGAGGGTCATTCCTTCCTGAGCTGGTTTTGCTACAGTCTCATTAATGAAGCAGGAGAAAGCTATTGAAAAAAGTTACAAAAGCAATAGCTCTTCCACTTGCAACTAGTAAACCCCTTTCAAAAAGGATTAAACTTCACAAAGTGGAGGGGGAAGTTCTACAGTGATCAAGCACTTAATACAATAATCACATTGTAGAACTTAATTATTCAGTAAAAAAAAATCCAAACAAGTAGAACATTCTCTAAAAAAAAACTAATATTCATGCTTATTAGCAAATATGAATATAAAAAGGTGAAAACATCCAAGGGCTCTACAGACCTGTAAACCTACAGGACTTGAGGAGGTTCTGCAAAGCAGATCATGATTAGTAACAGGGAAGCTTGCAAACAGCTAATCCATGGCTGACGTACCATTCTACAGACAAACATACCTAGTGGGGGAAAATCCACACCCAGGGGAGCTACCTGTGCACAGGCCAGCACGCCTGGAAACACACAGCAGTTAACAGACAGCAAGCAGTGCCAGAGTAAGAACATTTGTAAAAACCTACTTGCATAAGTTTGGTTAAGAACCAGTTAAAATGGCAAAGGGCAGGTTAAAGTGAAGACGGCATCTCAATGTTTTATTCTCTTAAGCTTTGAAATATGATGTGAATACAAACATGCTCATCTCCAACAAAACCAGTGATCTGCTAACTGAGCTTTTGGATGAATAAAGAGAATTTAAGAGACATACTGAAATACTACCAAGCTCATCACATTGTTTCATCTAACAATTAGATTGTTCTTAATCGTTTTATTTGGCCTAGAGCCAGTGGTTGCCATTAGCTGATACAATCACAGCAAAAGCCATGGTGTTAGAATAATGGCTGAAGGCTCTGCACCAGAAATCACCATTTTATATGAAGAGCAACAGAACTTCATTAAAGCAGACCACGTAAGGACACATGAAAAGAAAAAAAAACCCATAGATTTTAACTAAAGGAAATCACCATATGTATAACCAGAAATAGTTTCCCATCAAGAACTAATACCATACACTGAAGAGTTAAAATAGAACCTACATTTTTCTGGGGTGGGGTAGAGGTAGATTTTTGTTGCAGATACACTACAATTACAAAACAAAACAAAGTATTGAAATTCAGACTTAGAAGTCCTTCTCTACACAGACCTGTGAAGAACTAGGAACACTAAAGATTTAAAGCATAAGGCCTATGGTGTTTAACTACTGACTTCCACTGAAGATGTATCAAAAGTAGGTAATTCTGATGGGATTTTCCAGGCTAGCTTTGAAACTGCTGGAGCCAGGCAGTTACCATTCTCTGCTCTCTGGTGTTCAGAACAACATCAGAGATAACTCCTATAGCCACAGCATACCAACATCATCCCAAAATACCAACAACCTAATTCAGCTTTCAAATCCCTCCAACATGGCAGGGAAAATAAATACATATACATACGTATAGGAAGGACACAGAACACAGGGACAGCTCAAACCAGCAGTCCATCTAGCTTTATCTAGTAGTAAGTCATAACCAAGAGCAGTTAGCAAAATGAATGAATACAAGAACATGGTCACAGCAAATATCCAAGGGTACCTTCCTAGAATACTCTCCAGGAATCCAGTTATTTATAGCTTAATACTCTGAGTCAGAGATGGGATCTCTGCACTTTAAAGCTCTTCTGAATTTTGTTTAGTAAATTCATGTATACACACTTTTAACATTTTACCCCCTTTTTAAATTAAGAAATTATGTTTAGAAGCACTAACCCTCTTCAAAACCACTGCTACTACAAGTTTCCTTATCTGCAGATGCTTCATTTCCCTGAGGTCTGCAGCAACTCTGTCATATAACCAATCTATGTGAACATTCTATTGAGAAGTACCCAGACAGAGAATCATTGTTTCATCACCAAACAACAAATTCAGTCATCTCAGCAAATAAGTGCATGCATAGATATTGCTAATATTACTTTAAATGTTTTTCGTAATTTATGCAACAATCTTAACATGCAAAACATTTCCCATATTGCAAGAATTTACAACCTTCAAAAGACTTTTTTTCCTTTTTCACACAACTCGGTACTAGAAGTTTATCTTTGAATTCCACTTCCTAAAGCTGCCAAAATCTACTGTGAATTTCAACTTTTTGAGGCAAAGGTTGTCTGCTGTGGGTGTAAGCTTGATCCCCACAAAGTTAGCGGTAAAAGTCTCCAGCAAGTTCCCACTCACTGAAGATCTGCTGCACTGCCATTACTAGATGATAAATCATTTGTAATTTAACAATCTTCAAGTTGTGCAGAAACAAACCTCATCCCATGCTCGTGTAAGCCACATCTCACAGAAACACAAAATATCGTAAGTTGGAAGAGACCCATCAGGATCATCAACTGCTGGCCCTGTGCAGGACACCCCACCCTCAGCTAACTCCACTCAAATGATGAGCTCATAATTTCAAACAAGATGAGCAAAATCATGACAAATTTAAATATTGATAAAAAGCTGAGATATGAAACCTTCAGGTGAACACAGTGGCAGCAGGAAGGCACACAAAGGCATAAAAGCCTCAAGCACACAGAGCCAGCCAAGTGGTTCTGAAAACAGTGCCACGCAGGAACCAGCACATGCTGAGCAGCAAGCTCAAGTGGCCCACTCCATTCTTCAGTAATGACACTGGTACAAATACTTTGTCTTCATGTAACTACCTCACGAGAACTAAAATGTTGCCTATCAAATAGTAAGAGCGCTTTCAACTATAACTAGTTTCTGCTGAACTGCCAGGTGCTATTTCATCTGTACAGTCTGCTGGAAAATTCCTCCCTGACACCTCCAAGACTACAGACACCAGTGCACAGATCCTGTCGCTGCACCCCTGCTGCTGGAGGTAAGATATCTAGCAGAATAAGACCAGAGATTTGAGTAACAGTCTCTGACACCACTGTCACTACTCTATACAGAGCATTACTGCCATTCCATTTCCCTTTCCCTGTCTTCAGACCTTTTTTGTCTTTCAAAACAGCTTTGCCTCTTTTGTTTCACAAGTAAAACCAAAATCTACCTGGAGAAATTCATGTTAACAATCAGCAATTGGAATAAAATATACTGAAGGGAAATGCCAACGAGAGATCATTTATTTATACCAAGTAGCTACACATGAAATGCTGTCTGCTAACAGTGAAATACTCTCTACTAACAAAATTTATGAAACTAAAATTTTACCAGATGCCAGTTTTAGAAGAACTTCCTTAAAACTTAGTAACCTTTCCTTGATGAGTTAGGGCATAACACACTACTTTAAAAACTGAGATTTGTTTTAATGTGCTCTATATTACAGTTAAAGTACCAGTCATCTTCTCAGTCATTCTATTATTACTACCGTAGCCCAAACTCTACACTTAGTGCCAGATACCTTTGGAAAACCTCAGAGCACACCAGCTTTGCACTGCGTCTTCACAGATGAACTGTTTTCACTTTTGCATTTCTCAATGCCTGGTTAGCAGGAGACACATGGCATTAGAGATACTTCCCTTCAGAACTCAGCCATTATCCTTGAGTTTGAACTTCCTCTCTGTGGGTAGTGAATAAATCACCATCTATGACTGTTCTGATGGTGCCAGTGGAACGAGCAGATGGTGCCCAGTAATTCCTCAAGGGCAGCTGTCCACATTGTACAAATCTCAGCTCTCAATGCTTCACAGACTGGCATCACTCTCAGAAGTGTTAGCAGATGTTAACTCTTAGTCATCAAGGATAGAAACCCTTGCTTGAGCTTTTTACTTTTGCTGTTCCTGCTCTGGGAAGAAAGAGGATCAGTTTCTAGAGGCATCAGTTTAGCACTTACCATACTCCTAACACATTCTACAAACATCTACAGATGGAAATTCAGACTTGGGCCTCCCCTGACACATCACTGCACTTGGCATGTGCCTGATGACCAATACACAGCGAGCAGAAAAGACAAGGCAATGCACGCTTGCTTTCCCCAAAAGCTCATCACTGGTCTGAGCTCAGAATAAAAAAATCACCACGTTACTGCGTTGTCAACATTCTTAACTGGCACAGAAGACTTAGGTGTCTGTACTATTGACAGCCTTAGAATTTGATTTTACAGTCATAGTCAATGCTGTATTTTTCTGTCAATTTTTCTGTTAGAAAAAGGAATGAAATCTAGCATATTAAATACCAGGTTTAAAAAATATTAACTCCACAACTTTCATGTTAAACTTAGAATTAAGGAAGGGTAAGTGGAAATAATTAGCAAAAGATGTTGGAAAAATTAGGCAGAGTTCAAAAGTACTTTTAAAGAAAAAGCCCACTAATTTTAAAAGCATTTTCTAGGCCATCTGTTCTTTATTTCTTCATGCCCAGAAATAATTTACATATATTGCTGCTGACTAAATGGAAGTACATGCTACTGAAGAGCCGAAAAGAAGCAGTGCCAAGCAAGGGGAATTCTAGCTGGCCAATAAAAGGACATTAGTTTTTCCACATAGAGTCTGCTCCATGCTAAAAGTGAAGCATGCAAAGTCAGAATTGAATCCTGTTCAAAGAAAACTATTTTTAGACACAAAATGCATGCATGCACATGCACGGCCTTTCTAGTTAGATATTTACGCAGTCTTGGATGTCCTACTAAGATCAAGTAATTTCCAGTTTAGAAAAAAGCCAAAACAAAGTGTTACTCAACTATCAGTTTTGTTTCAGCTGAGCCATACTATACAAATCTCAGCGTTCCTTCAAATTAAGTTTATTTGGCTACAGGAAATGTTTATCAGTCAGTAATTTCACTTTCCAAGGACCACTCAATCCTTGTATGTGGGATACAGAGAAGCTTGCAAACACTTTAAAGATACTAAAAGTACTAAAAGAAGAGGGAATTGTTTGAAGTATTTTGAGTTGCTGTGACAAACAGCATGATGAATAGGAAAAAAACCTATATTCCTTATATATTTATGTTCCTTAAGGTTACATCTTGTTTTCAATAAAATACTACTAGAGAAGCTCTTGAAACCTAACCTGAAATGACAGTATGTGCAGGTGAATGAAAATGAAATACATCATTGTGTTCTCCATCTGTAATTTTTGTAGGCTATAAAAATGCCTTAAAAAAAGACTGAAGCTGACTTCTTTTTAAGAACCTAGGGCTCTTATACGTGAAGTGGCAGACAGGTAACTAACAGTAAAACATGAATTGGGAAAATAATAAGTACTAGTGGAGTTTCATTACTTTGTTTAGAAATGCCTCAAAATTCTTGTGGTTGAATTTAAAAGATCCTTTAAAAATTTTTCAATAGCATATAAGCCTCAAAAATAGCAGAAAAGGATTTTGATTCAGATGAATGGAGGCATTAAATGAATTAAATTCCTAGTATTTTACTCACTGTTATTTAACAACAAACATTAACAATGAAATTTCTCTCTAATGCTCTTTTTTGAGGACAGTCACATCTACAGACCTACACTGGACAGAGAGTTCAGACAAAATTGGCTAGGGTTCTGTACATTGCTGGAAATTACTTTGGAGGCTTAAACAAGAGGAGATGCGAAGGAAGCTGTCAAACACTGGCATGATGTAAGTAATACTTTTATAGGGAGTGTGAATGAGGCAGAGACATTAAGTGACTCATGCAATTTAGGAGGCTTACACAGTGAGTCAGTGACAGAATTGAGAATAGAATTCAAGATCCCTGACTCCTAAAAATCTACTTTTTGTGACAGCCCCTATTTCACAGTCTGCTCAGCCTACCCTGTAGAAATGTAGCTCCCAGAAGATTGATCAAAACAACCGATAAATTTAATCCAATTTAAAAATTAATTTTCCATTACATTTTTAGTTCACTCTATTATAGTCAATTTTCTCCTAACCAGTTTCCAATATTGAAAACAGTTAAATCAAACCATAACTTTCTGCCATCTAAACAATTCTTCAAATATCATCAGTAGACATATGAAAAGTTGGCTAAAGTTCTTATTTTACAAACTATTACTGTCTTCTGATAAACAGTACCTTGGCACTATCAGACAACAGGGAAAGGACTTTAATTCTACCAGCTCTTCATTTAGCTCAGGAAGTGTAACACTGAGATTCTGGATTTTTTCACTGAGCAAACTAAGCGTAGTAGAACTACTTTCGGAAAAGTATTTTAAAAACAAATGGCCCTTTATCAATGAATTGAGCTCAAAGGGCCCAGATATTGTTCTTCAGTTAATTCAAAACATCCTGAAATTAATGAGTGGCAAACTCACTGGATTTTAGGGAATAGTGAAGAAATGATAACAGCAAGAGACACTTGGTGCCGAAGTTTCAGGAAAAAAAAAGACAGTATTTATTGTTTCTTCCATTGATGGGTTACAGAGCAGTGAAGTTAGTTCTGATTTTTACTTTTTCATTCAGTAACTTCAATAGGAAGAAATTAAGGAACACTTAAACAGACCACCAGTATTTTCCTAATGAAAATCAGCTCTCACAGCTCAGTTTGGCAGAGACCAGAAAAAACTAACAGCTTTCAAGTCACAACATGCAATTAAATTCTAAGTCAGAAAAGCAGGGCAGAGTGTGCTCTACTTCAGAAAGTGAAATTATTATGAATACAATCCTCCTAGCTGTCAGCATAAGGCATCAGATAGCCCAACACACAGGACAATCTACTACTGTCTTTTATTTATGACTAGCAGAATCTAGCCAGCTTAAATGGAGATTTCAAGGAGCGATTTGCATGCAACATCAAAACATTTGAATGCAAGGAAAAATTATTTATTTATATTGCTTTTTTTTTGGTCAGACTGGAAAAATTTCCAGGAAACAAAACAACTGTGGATGATGTGTTTTTCCAGAACCCTCCCTTACATTTGGGAGACAGAAAGGGAAAGAACAACATTTATATTTCCTGCACATTATATTGCTAAGTGGCATTCACAGGGTGAAAAAAGAAATACACACTTGTTGTCTGGCACAGAAATACATCTCTCAAGTTCTCAGCTGATTTTCTCAGCACAGTGCAGCAGGTAACAGCAATAGCATTCCAGGTGGACAAACAAAATACTGATCTGGCATTTTGGCTCTTGAATCAAATTGTTTATTTTTTTTTACTCCACAAAAGTGAAGTATGCCAGAAAGTCTCTTTTCTCCCAGTGTGTCTGAAATCAGACATGTAACTTAATAGGAAGAACAAATATCCTGCTACTCTATTTTAGACAGTTATTTTAGCTTTGTAAAGAATACCATTCCTCTAAAAGACAAATCAGAGCATGCACATAAATTAAGCATTTAGAAAAGCTCATCAGAAAAGGAAACCTACTCTGGCTACATAAGACAATTAAGTTTCTATTTTAGACAGCCAGAGGTTCCTAAAATAAACTGTCTGTATGTTCTCCTTATTTAATGGCTTCAATTGTATTGAAGAGTATTTTTATGTGCACACATGTATTGTGCAAACTATACCCACAATTAAAAATCAAACCATACCAGTACTGTTGATAAGGTTCTGGGCCCTTGTTTTCCCACAAAAAATTCACCAGTTGTTTAAATCAAAAGAAGCCTTTACAGAATATTTGTAGGGATACTTAAAATTTTCATACAGATCCTTACTTAAACCTTAATTTCTTATTCTGGCTACATATTTACATACTTCACAGCACACACGAAGGACTGACATGGTCTGAGATGCTGCTCAGGGACTCTGCAGTCACTGTGAGTACCTGCTAAGACACAGAGCCCATGCGCACTTGCCTAGTGATCACAGGCTGAAACTCCTGGGGGTTTAAATACTGCTGGTTCTTCAGCTGGGTCTGTCAGCCTTGTGTACGTAGCAGATGAAAGCCCAAAGTCCTCACTCACTCGCCATTACAAAATTTCTTTTAAGAAAGCTCATAAGCACAAAGCTGTAAAAGCCAACACTCCCATAAATTCAGGGCATTTTAGCAGAAAGAGACAAAGTGGAAAAGTATAGTCACAGCTCTTGCAACCTGCTCCCATCAAAAAGTTAAAACTAAAAATTGATTCACAAAATAATATTGTAGGTCCCTGATGACAATCATAAGAGTCAAGTTTCTAAGGCTTCAACTTCCTTACTGTTTTCTGAAACCAGAAATCTTACACTTTATTGCTTCTGTGGTTCTAAAGGACTTATATGGCCTTTCAAAAGGCCATATAAGGTAAAGACTCTACACTTTTCTCAGTTTCAGTCTTGCAGGGCATGGGCATATCATTTTGCATTACCCTATTACACCAGAAAAAAAATTAAAACCTTAAACTACGCCAACTTCAAGACGCAGCAGAGCTTCAGTAACAGTTCAGAGGTACACCCTGACTTGGTGTGCTAAACTCAAACACAGGTGTGCTAAACTCAAAATCTTCCCATCACACAGGGCAGTGAGAGAGGGCCAGCTTGGAGCAAACCACAGCCCAAAGCGAGCAGTTAGTGTGCATTTGCCTGGGTGTAGGTGGAGAGCTGTAACTGCTTGTTCCGTACACGCCATACTGAGGCACTTTGGAACATCCACTGCCCCACAGTTGCCTGCATTGGCAATTGCTCAGCATGGACCCTGAACAACATCATCTGACTACAAGGGAACATCAGGTCAGCAGATGTATGCAGGAGTCTCTTCATAGGGGGCAGCTTCTTTTCTGCCTGTTCCTGCATTGTCCCTCACCAGTCCCTGCATCAAACGTCCTGCTGCGATAAATAACAATGGAATTCAAAAAGGCATGACAGTTTGTGTTATAAACATTCAGGAAGCTGAAAGGTATCAATTACCACGGAAATGTCCTGCTTTGCTACATAAAAACCAAATCCACAGAACTTAAAACAATCTCCTAACATAACACAGTAAGCTTGTCACAATGATTCCAGATGCTTGTTTAAAAACTGAGTAACAAAACTGACCAGGCTTTGGTGTGTAGGTTTTTGTTTGGTAAACGCATGATAACAGACTAGTCAGAAAACTCTAATTGAGCTCCAATTGGACTATATTATAATGTCACTAAAAGGCTCTCCAGCAGATGGCAAAGTTTAGATAATTAACAAAAATGTACTGCTCAATTACACTTAGAACCACAAAGCTTGAGCAATGTTAACCACTCAGATCCCTAGAAATAAAATCTCTAGAATTCTTTACCTCTCTAGCACGGCTCTCAATATTGACCTAAGATCATTATTTTACCACAAAACAGATAATTGAAGTCAAGACAAAAACCCTTAAGGCCACATAATCAATGAACTTAACTCTCATTTACACAATTCAGAAAATATTACTACCCCTCTAAAGCTCCATTCAAGTCATAATTTTATAAAAGAACAAATGAATGAGGTATTTTTAATTTACTATGAACTCTGAAAAGACCTCATCTTAAGTACACACAGAAAAATATTTCTAAATGTCTCAGCAATGCAATTATATATAAATTCATGAAGATAACTTAAACATTTACATCGTTAATTTCCTGCAGCTTGTAAAAATGGGGTCTTTTTTAATTACGCTGCTGAGAGTCCTTCATTTTCTCAACATTTCTTTCATCACCAGAAACACTACAAACTATACTTTTACACAGAAATATGATATAGTTGAATTTTTATAGCTCAGTTTCAGTACTATTTGCCACAAACACTGAAACTGTGTTTTTTGATCAGGCCTTTGAAACCACAGTGATGGACAAATTAAATATATATAATCAGGTTAAACAGAAGGAAAGCAAATGGCATGTTAGTTTATACAGTAAATCAACGAAGAAGGACAAATATCACAGAATCACAGAATAGTAGCTTTGGTTGGAAGTGACACTAAAGATCATTTCATTCCAACCCCCTGCAGTGGGCAGGGACACCTTCCATTGGACCAGGTTGCTCAATCATATTTGCTTACCTGAGGTATTGCAGTAAATGTTTCATAGAAAGAGATTAAGACAAGAAAATATGCTGAAATATGAAGGTATTAGCAAACACAGTCTGAGAAATGAAAGATGACAGAATCCAGTCTTGAAATTCTTCACCACAAATTGAGAGCAGCCCAAGGTCCACACTGCCTTACAGACTGGAATATGACCACTAAAATTCAGGATAATATCCTGGCTTGTTTCCCACGATATATGTTTCATCAAGTTTACAACTCAACTTGGATTATGTTTAAACCAACTGGTTTTTAGCTAAGTGCAGCCTCTTACACATCCTGCAACTACATCTGCAAAGAGATGCAGATCTGAGTACTGTCAGTGTAGATGGTATATGAGCTCACAGCATCTTACTAATTCTCAGAGTTTTTATAAATATAGTAAAAGGCACAAGATGAATCCCTTGTGGCACATCATATGTAACAAGACCTCAAGGGAAGAAATGGTCCCTCCTTATTTCATGAGAGTTTTGGTTTCTAGGCACATGCTGCCTCTATCATTAAACTATTCTAGAATACAGTCATCAGAACTGCTGCATCAACAGAATTTAATTCCTATTTAAGGTAACAAAAAAGGCTTAATGTTTTTTCTGTTCATTTTGTATGTGTGTAGGTTTTTATTTCATACATGAATCTCATTAACAGATCAAGCTACGATAATTCATTACCTCTACAAATCACCAATCATAAAACATAGTATGTTTTAGATACATAAACACATTCTATATATCTGGAAGATTTGCTTCCTGCATTTCCTTTCTTTTATCTTCCACACACAAAGAAGTTGTCTGTAAGCCATCTTCTTACTCTCCTTTTAGCAACTCTGCCACTTGTCTCTTGCTCACAAGAGCAGGTCACGATTTCATCCTTTTATTCCTCCCAGATTCCTGTTACAATTCTGTCTACTTGGGGTGGCACATTCTGTGCCACCTGCAACCTACTCAGCTTACAGAAGTGCCTGGATGGGGCATTCACAAATCACTCTTCTCCAAGGTCAAGATGCCCAAGCAACAAAACGTTTGCAAGCTCAGCTAAACAGTACATTCAGTTCCAAGTCTGCCAGCTGTCACTCTGTACATGTTTTTCACTCTAAACCAGGTTTTCAGTAGCAAGTAAAAACAGCTGAAGTGGAATGAAAAGGAAGTTCTGAAATTAAGAAAAGGCAAAAGGTCCAGATTAGGCTACATCTGTCTGTAGCCTCAAATTGTAACTCAAGTATTCAAGGAACGCATTTATATCAAAAGCATTACACATATTTGAAAAGTCTGCTAAGAATTAAATATTTTAAATCACATCTTCATAGAGAAACTACAGGCCAAATTCTTCTGCCTTTGAAGTTAGTAGTTTTGCCATTCACTGCAGTAAAGTCTAAATCAGGAAAGGACTGTTCTGTCCAAGTGTCTATTCAGTTTTTAACTACCACGAACATCTTACATTGCTATATATGTTTAACTGAAGGAATTGTACCTGAAGGAATTGTACCAAGAGCAACTGAAGCTCAACTATTCAGTGTTAAATGAGGATACAGCATGGACAAATACAAAGACTTGGTTTAGTCATAATCATACCATTAGAGATACAATTCAACACATCTATCTAACGTGGTTAATATTTAAATAGAAATAGATTTCATCACCTTTCTAAAAAGCAACTCAAGAAATGTTTCGCCTCCTGAATGTCAGGAATCCTTTAGTCAAACATAGTCTTGTGAAATCATATGTAACAGCTCTTGGAAATTTACATTTTTGGGTGAAAAAAAAAAAAGAGATCATCATTGTAGACTTCCACAAACCTGACTAAAGAGGGTTTTCTGAGCAACAAACCAGAAAGTCATGCTTTCAGTAACTGAAAAAGCCAAGCACACAAAGAGGGGTTGCTCTGGCAAATGAGGCTGCATGTGGTGCAGAGACCTCCATAGACAAAGCACAGCTGCTGCTCTTTGCAATGAGGGATTAGCACTCTAGGTCAAAGGAAAAAAGCCTCTGTAGCTAAGTGAGCAAACTGCAGAATGCATCCTCAGCACAGATGAGAAAGGGCCAGCTAACCAGCTTGTAAATTGTGCAGAAGCTTCTGAAAACAGAAACAAAAGCAGCATCAATTTCTTGACAGAGCATGTAAAATATTCCCGGTGAAAAGCAGTAAAGCCCTGCTGTAGAACTGAGGTTACAATGACCTCTCAGTTACCTTAAAATTACATTTCTCCTTTCCCTTGTGTTCACTTATATAACAAGTACTTTTTCTTCATGAAAAACGAACACATTACCTGCAGGGCTTTTACAACAGCACCTGGAAGTAACTGGCCTAGAGGTAACACAAGCAGCTCTTTTAACTCTAATTCTCTAAGAACTGAAGATGTTAAATGCATACACATCTGCACACAGAACTTTTTTTCTTACATACAGACATTTATACCTCTTTCAACTTTCATACAATTGTGTCATATTATATTTTGGCTTTACATTGAAACTTCAGTTAAATGGGATATAAGCCAATATTTGAAGAAAATAATTGCTTAACCCTTTATTACATCCTAAATGCATTTTTATTCTACACCATTCACTTCTGCAACACTAAATGAAAGAAATGAGTCTTCTGAAGGAAGAAATACTGTTTGAATGTAGCAGTGAGAATGTATTTCTAAGCTGGCTTTTATATAACAATAAAGCACTGAAAACATTACTCACAATTAGGCTGGCATCTAAAGTAGCAAATCAATTGCATGTTACAAGAAGCTTGACACCTGTTTCAGTTTGTGGTATTATAGAAGTCACCAAAATTATTGGAAACAGAAGTATCAGAAAGATGTACTGTTCAAAAAAACCCAGGAGCTTTTCTTCATTTCCCCTGTCAAATCAAAACCAAGGGAATTCTAATGAACTGAAAAATGCAGTAAAAATAAAATGTCACCTTTCCGTGCTGGTATAAGTTTGCAACACCTGATTTCATATACTGACTTACACAACTATTAGTAATTGCCATTATCACAAAGGACCCTTGCAATGAAGCTGGGGTTGCAGCTTCTGACTGGAAGTTCCCAGGAGCTGTGCCCAGGCTCAGCAGAGTACTTCTTAACATCTGGACCAGTTCCCCAAGTTCTTGTGGGAGTTATTTATATACTGTACTTCTCCAACCTGAGAGACTGCTTGCCTGACAACTGACCCTTTAATGCAAGTAATCTGCACTAAGAAATAAAGATTATACCATTGCATTGGAACAGTGAGCCTAGATTTAAGCATGTGAGCTGACACTTTGTAGCCTACGTTATATTTAAGACACAGGCACATGTCACCATTCCCCCACGGAGAACATCCTTGCTTGAAGAACTGAGTGTTACCAGTCCCACGGAAAATTTGTACTGATGCCAAAATAAAAGTTCTTCTCCACCATGGTCAGAAGCTATTCTCTACATGTAAATTATAGCTATATTTAGGAAAGTTTTAATTAGAAGTTTGGAAAATTCACATAAAAGCAGGAATCTTTAAGATTATCAATACTTAGGAATATTTGTTGTACAGCCAAAAAATAATAGTTTATTACATACTTTCACAGCAGTAGATGCTTTGTAGACTGCAACAATACACAGTTATTTATAGAGCTAAAACAAAAAATCAAAATACATTATGTTTCTGTTTCTAAAATAAAGGCTATCACAAATATACACTCATTTGGAGCACTCCATACTTTTTTTTTAGGAGTACAGTTGAAAATGGCAGAATCTGAAAAGTGCATCAGCAATTCAAAGGAAAGAGACAAACCTGGAGTGCTTTTGTCCCTAATATTGTATTTGTTAATTAAATGTTCAAAAAGAAAAACCTGGTTATTTTCAGGTAAGTATATATTCCCCCCTACAATGCAGCAGATGAACTAGACTAAAACTCCAGTCATCTGTAAATGATGATGTTCAAGACAGTATTTCAAGACTTTCCTGTGTTGTTTCTCCCTCCCCACTCTGAGGTTACTTGCTCACAAATACACACATGATATGAGTTGAAATAGTGGAGAGTGCTCGGGCCTGTAAGACTTCCTCAGAAGTGTGCTTTAGATGTCTGCAGTTATTCTTCAGCATTTTATACGACGGTCTGTGTTCCAGCAGTGGACAGGCTATTTCTTCTTCCAAGAGTTTTTCTACCATCTTAACTGCCCAGCTCCTGTAAAGGACACAACTTCCCTCTTCCTGGTGTCAACAGGAACGAATTTTAGAAACAGGTATCTGTCAGTACTATTTAAAAATACCAGAAAACTCTGCTACAGTTTACAAGAACATTTTAACTCGCGTTACTCCGATCTACGGAAAATGGTAAAAAACAATTTCAAAAGCTTCAACACCTTTGTGTTAAAGTGAACAGGGATAACAAGGGCTTGGAACCCAGTTCCCCACACCCAGTTCGTGCTATTTCTTCTTTGTCTTAAAAGGAAGCATCAGAAAACACCTAAATGGAGGAGGTGCTGACAGACTGAAAATTTTAATTGAGACTCCTTTCCCACTGTGCCTCCCACACAACGCTGCAGAGTTTAAAGATTTTAACAGCTTATAAGCATGAGACAATTCTTTTTCCTGTGACCTTGCTTAATCTCTGCTAACTGGTATTAAAACATCAGATTTCAGTAAAAATTAGTTCCTTGTACCTAAAGTTCTAGTACTTAAATTGTACTTCTACTGGGCAAGGTATCTAATACACCACAGCCACACCTCAGTTCCCAGAGTCTGACTTAGGATGTCTCATCTAGCACATATAAGCACTGACCAGTTTGTGCAGTGGGATGTTTTACTACCCTCACAAGAAAGTTGTGGAAAACATCCATTACTCTATATTAAAAATTAACACCTACTGCTAAGCTGAGAACGGCCAGAGAGATAAACATCCCCAGCAGCAGGTAACTTCTATGCCAACTTTTTCCATTCTGCCCTGTTTCAAAATAGACAAATCCTTTCTTTACAACGTAAGTGCTCTGAGACACACTTCACCTGCACCTCTGTCTGCTGTGAGCACAGTCCTATCTTGTGTTCTGCAGCACTGGCCTGTAACTCAGCACATCTTTGTAGCGCTTCAGAAATCAGTAAAGTTAAAATCAGTAAAGATTTTAACAAATCAAAGATGTGCCCGTAACTCAGCACATCTTTGTGGCGCTTCAGAAATCAGTAAGTCACCGAGAGTCTCAAAAGAAAGCAGATATCATCATAAAAGATTCTAGGCAATGTTTTGATGATGTTCTCCTTAAGACTATCAGACAAAAAGATTAAAAAGTTGAATAAAACCCATGGAAGTACCAACAACTATCTATACTAGTAAAGGAGAAGTTATGGCAATATAGAGCTTAGCTAGGAAAGCCAGGGTGGCCAGTTCTGCCTTCACCCTGCCTCCCAAACACTTCTGTCAAGTAATATTCAAAGACAAATAAAAATCTGACTTAGAACCAAACTAGTGTTTCAACTCAACTAGAACTCTGTCTTTGAATTTACAGGGCATGCATAATTTTCTTCGCATAATAGGAGACTGTGTGGGAACAACATGAAATGCAAGATCATCACGGGAAAGACTGGAGTCACAAATTATATGGCTCCTCCCTGAAATCCATCCTGGAAAGCCTGAGTAACTGCTGGATATTGCCAGTTACTCACATTCAATCAAATTTCAGCAACAACTGATTTATTCCCAATAACACAAGTTACATCAACTAATGAAAGTTAACTTGCTTGAGCATTTCTTTTTCTAAGCATGCATTTTATAAGTAGTACATGTTTGAAATTCCCAATTTTTAATGCATGTTTTTTGAAATAAGATGACAAAATAAGTATTTCAAATCTGGCCCGTTTCCTTAGTTATATCAAATGCTACTGCTGAGACCTTAAACTTATGACAGTCTCACTAAAACCCCCTCTAAACTTCATGGAGCCACTTTAGGCAGATACAGCAATTTTGTAATAATTTTTAATGATAAAATTTATTTTTCCTTGATTTTCAGGTACCTTTCATAAACAGACAACTCACAGAGTAAGTTTACCCTACAATACACAGTAATGTATTCTCCTGTACCAAGGAATTCATATTCTATAATTCAGTTTTCCCAGCGAAATGGTAAAATGGTTATCAATATTTGATAACTCTGGATCTATTGAGAAAGCTTTGGGAGAGCATCATTATGCTCTCCTGCTTTCATAAAGATAATAATCTAAGGACTGTCCTTCCATTTGTGGCGTTTTCCTTTGCTTTCTTTCAAGAAGTGTTGCTAAGGAAACAGACTCTCATCTACCATTAGGTCCAAGGGTCTAGAGCAAGGTGTTTTCTAAGGAATAATAGACCAACAATTACAAAACCAGTATTCTGTTTTGTTTGTTTTTAAATAAAGAAAAAAAATTAAGCCAGAATTATTACATTTCCAACACACACAATATGCAGAAAACATACATTTCCTAGGGCACGCTTCTCTCTCCCAAACAACAAGATTTTCCTTTCATAACAAAATAAGGAGAAGTATTTAAATCATCATTAAAGCAAAAATTTGGTTTGGTGGTTTTTTTTTTTCATTTAAAGAGCCAGTATGGTATTTATCTTTGCCCTTTGAGAAAAGGCAGCTGACAGTTCTGTTAAGCAACAGTTCCCTGAAATAATGACCTGGCATTGTGTGCACAAAATCATTACAGATCTATTTACTGAACTGACTCACACAGAGTAACTAAGCCTGGCTCAATAAATTCATATTTATATATTTCATTTAGACTTTCTGGTATTATGGGTTTACACCACAAACCATTTTACTAATAAAAATATATTCCACTAGAACAGATCTTAGGATTAACCCAAATTAAAGTGCTTGTTATTTGTAAAGTCAGTATCTACAAGCCAAGTCAAAGCAACTAGCTTTTATTGGCTTAGATAAAATTTAGAAATATGAACAGCTCCAGGTTTCACTAAAGTCTCATCTGTATACAGATGACGTGGCAGGCAAAGATATAAACCACTACAAAACATCTATCTATTAAAATAATTTTGCCTCAGTTTCAGTAGAGGTAATCAGTAAATACTTAAAGATCACAGTGCTAATACCTTAATTTTATATTTTAACAGAAGCATTTTTGAAAACAAAAAGGGGTTCTAAGATGCAGTATTATTAATTCCTCTGGAGGTCAACACCATCATAAACATATACACATATATATACACATCTTCTAATTTGTAAAGTGAAGTTGAATGCTGAACTGCCATAATATACTTCAGCCCAGTTCTGACTCAGAACACATATATGCTATATATTACATGACTAATATATGAATATACAGGTGTATATAATAAATGTGTGAAGTCCTTCTGTATTTCCAAATATCTTTCAAACACAGCTTTGCCTCAGACAGCTCTTTCTTTTGCTAAGGAGTTTTAGTGATTGGAAACTGCTGCAAAATGATTAGAACAAACCCCCTTCTCTGCTGCTGCCTGGCAGGTGAGCAGGACCTGCCTTATACTGGTCACTGGGTGTGCCCATGTCATGGCAACATTATCAACTCCCAATCCAACAGGGCCCAAATTAGCAGAACAGAAGTCCTGCAACCTCTTCAGCATCCTTGAACCTTGCTTAGGCCAGGGAGACCCTACCCTGGGCTGAGGGAAAAGAACTCAGTACATCCTCTTAAGTGTCAGTTTGGCATCTCACTTCCTACCCTCCCCAGGAATGCAGGATGCTCTGAAATCACTCCTACAGACCTCTGTAACTCGGTAAGGGAGTATGATGGTGTAACCAAGGGTTGTTTACTCTGGAGATGTTCAGCTTGGAGAAGAAGAGGCTCAGGGGAGATCCTACCTGCAAGAAGGCTGTAGCCAGGTGGGGTCCGCCTCTTCTCCCAAACAGCAAGCAACAGGACAAGAAAAAACGGCCTCAAGCAGCACCAGAGGACATTTAGATTGGCTATTAGGAAACCTTTCTTCACCAAAATGGTTGTCAAGCATTGAAACAGGCTGCCCAAGCAAGTGGTGGAGTCCCCAGCCCTAGAGGGATTTAGAAGCCATGCAGATGTGGCACTTGGAGACATTGCTTAGTGGTGGGTTTGGCATGCTGAGTTAATGGCTGGACTTGATGACCTTACAGGTATTTTCCAATAGAAACAATTCTATGATTCAGCGTGAAAGATGAGTACCTGAAGAGTCCCAGCTGCCTGCAGTCTTACTGGTTCAACAAGCTTTGACAATATGTAGGGCATTTTTATTCTTAAAACTTTGTGGATTTTATAGGTTGAACCCCTCCTAAAAATTCCACCCTTCATTAGTGCAATTTGCTGTTAAGTGGGAGGTAGGAGTTACACATTCCAGATGGCTATTGCCACTGGCTTCTCACATGCTCCGTGGTACACACTGGTTGTCTGTCCACTCAACTAGACACAGAACCATGATACCACATACGGTCCTAAGCACCTCTTCTCACTTGGAGATCTGTGCCCTCTACCTCCATAGGGCAACACTGAGAACTCAGAGACAACCTGGAGAAATCAGAGGCAACCAGCAGACACCTGCTTTTCACAGACATGTACAAATGAAAAGAAAGCTTCCTGACTTTAAAAACAGTATTAAACATAGAGCAGCATAACCCTGGTTGAGTTCAGGCTGTCACAAACCTACACTGCTCTCTGCAGAGTTTAATTTCAAGAGCAATAATGTAAGCTTCATCTCACAATTATCAGGCATTTTTCCACTGGTGCCACCATACAGTGTATTAACAGAATTTTAAAAAGTCAACTTTCAACAGTGGTCTACTACATGCCAAAGCCAAAAGTAAGACAGCCTGCAAAGTATTATCAGTGGGCAACACAGAAGCACCAATATGCTCTGAAATATTACATGAAATGTCATAGGTTGAATTCATTTGTGCAAATAACTTCTGTGAATAGTGAAGGTCACAGCAACTGTCAAAAACATGTAATTCCCCCACCTCTGCAGTTCAAAAACGCGCAGTCAGAGAGATGAGTATGCTTTGCCGTGAATCAATGGCAATGACTATTTACACCCATAGCAAACACAGCCTGGTGAGATAGGCTTTGGGAAGTTAGCACTGACCTGTGGGACTGATTACAGGGTTAGAGTAGTAAACTCAACAGAACACATGAAGAAAGTTGTCCTGTCTGCACAAATATGTCATTAGTCTTCAGCAAATACAGCCAATATCAATATTAATGTGATCAGTCATTGCATATATTTCAATTTTACTCCTTAAATTAGCATGACATACTGCTGCCTTACAGTTGGACAGTAAACTTTAGAACAGGAGGAAAGGGTTAGTGTTTCTCGCAGAGTGAGCAGGCAATATTGCAACAACAAGGACTAAGACTCTGGAAATTGCTGACAAAGACAGAGCAGTACTTGATGCCAGGAGTAGCCAAATCCTCATATGGAATGTATACCAAATTCAGTTATGAGAAAGTTAGGTTGCAGGTTTAATTTCCTTCTATCTTGTGCTACTCATCCTAAGCTTCTCTTTGTTTTCTTTTCTCGATCAACCACATGTAGCCTGAGTGTCTGACAGCAGTCGCATTTCCCTCAGGTGGAGTGCTAAGTAGAACACACAACAAAAAGACTGATTACATCATATAGTGAGTAGAGACAGGCCTATGCTAGTTAAAGGAAGGTGAGTTACAATATTATTTTAAAATTTAAACCTAGTTTTCAGCCATTAGGTTAATACACTTCTGCCTTGGAGTCCTCCAATATTTCTTCACTACTTTCTTCTGGGACCACAGACACTGTCATGTAACATCTCCCTTTATCTGCCTATTCTCTACTATTTCCCTCCCCAGATACACATTCTAGCCTTGACAGGCTAAACCAACATAGAGTTAAAAATTTATGTACCTATACTTTTACATCCAACAGGCATAAAATATTACTTCAAATTCTACAAAATAAAAATCAAAGCTAAAATAAACAAATGAAACCATTTTGTTCAGTATCTCAAGTGTATGAAAGCAGGAGTTTAAAACTTCAGTGCCAAAACCTAAGTTTTACAGCTGTACAGAATACATGAAAAAGTAATTTATCAACCTGTTATGAAATTCTGTGGCAACCTGCTTCCAAGTTCAGAGTATTTTCTTGAAGGAGCTGTAAAACATAAGGTATTTTTCATAATCTGGATTGGTTTATTTTTATGCATTCAAGTGGGATATTCAATTAACACATTCAGTCTAAAGGACTATTTTGGCAAAATTTCTTCATTCTACAATGCAATATTCAACACTTTAAAACATTTGGACATGGTTCACCTCCTAGTAAAAGGAAACAGAAATCACCAAGTCTGAATCTCTCTCCATGATGTTCTGCAGAAAATTTTAATAATACACAGCCTTTTCCCTGTGTTTCACTGATATAACTGCAGAGAAAATTGAATTTAACATGTAGATTTTATTATGAATACAGTAATAGCTTTTATAACTATGGGTATTCTCATACCTCCTCACAGCTTAGGCAGATGTATCCAATTAACGATGAATCATGCCACATAAATTTCCTGTTTAGAATATACTGGCAATATCAGCATGACAACCTAGAGATGCTCAAAATGGTCACAGATCACCACCATTTTTGTTTACAGACCCTAAAAAAGTGTAGGGTGGGTGTGTCTCAAGAAAGAAATTGCTCACTTCAGATTCCTAGATGAACTACCATTATGCTACTTCAAAGGAACTACACTACTGTATGCTGATAGAGATGTGCGTGCTACACATTGGACACAATATCCAATGTGCAGCAGAGATCACCACTAGAAATAAAGAAATTTATTCATTGTGAGCCTCAGGACTTTCCAGCACATTTGCTATAAAATGATGTGTGAAGACAATTGTGGATATTTTGATTGCTAAGCACCAGGGTATTTAAGAACAGCTGTTGTTTTGTACCATTTTCCTGACTGAAAGCTGGGCCACAATTCCAGAGAAGGTGCTGAAAAGGATAAGAATGAACTGCACAAACAACTTGATTATATTTATCCACATTATATCTTCAAAATAACTGAAAAGTGCCTCCCAGTGTCAAATGAAAATAAAGACAGCAGAATATCTGACTGTATCCTCAACTGAAAGCTGAGGTCAAGTTCCTCTTTCTTTAGTAGAGTCCATTCTCATTCTACCTACTCTGTCAATTTCTGCCTTCCCTGAAGTTTTTCCCTTTCAGGAATTGTCACGTCTTCTGCAGGAGCCTATTGCCCACATACTGCTGGAACAAGCTATAATGTCCGAGTTTCTGATCCCTCCTAGGGAGGCCTGTCAAGTTCCAGACTCTGAAAGCTCATGGATGTTTCAAAGGTGCTTCTTTTATTCCTCAAATGCTCTCCTCTGGAAGCCCTGTACTTGAAAAGACTGACCCCAAGAAGGAAATTGATCACAGGTAACCCTTTCTTTCATTTTTTATACAAGGACTGACAGAAGGGAATACCTTTTTGTACATTCTGATATGAACTTCACATTTCAATGGCCATATTTGAAGTTTGGTTGTTATTAAAAAAAAAATAAAAACCTGGAAACATTTTAGGTACCATAAACATGAAAAAGATTTACCATAAAAGATAACAAAATCCAATATGCCACTAAAAGTTATATTTTATTTTAAAACAATTTATGTGCTTGTGAAGATTTTTATAAAATAACTTGATATATAGTTCCATTTTCCTCATCTTGAAAACTACTGAACTATCTATCCTCTGAATAGCCTAGTATAAACCTCCATGGCACGTGGCCATCCTGTAAATACTGTACTGAAATTATTTCAGTTTCCTTTCATTTTCATCACTTTCACGTATTTTGACTTCAGCTTTCAGAGTTAGAATGCAGTGACAGGAATCTTATAACCGGTTTTAAAAGTATTTAAGAGTACAGCCCTGTCTTGATTTGTGAGAATGGAAAAATCTACAAGAAACAAAAACTATTTTCTTGAGCTATCACCTTATTCCTAGCCTTAGGGGGAAATTTTCTGTACAAGCTCATTGTTCTTGATCAGTCACTGTAAAGCATACATCTAAATGAAACTCTCCAGTGTAAGGGGCAAGTGGTTTTTCATTCAGTCTGGCTCGCTAATGGTTAAGATTTTAAGCCTTTTAACCCTCAACAAAGAAACTGCTCTGAATTTTATTAAAAGCTTCTTCTCACTGACCATTTTGAATGCTGAGGTTTTAAAAGACAAGCAGAAACATTCCAGAGCACATAATAAATAAACTGAACACAATAAAGGTAGCTAGGTCTTTCAGAAATCTGTAAGGACTCCGGGAGATGAGCAGTTGATCTTTTTCAAGCTAAACAGAGACACATGAAACGAACTTCAGGTTGCAACTAACTGGGGAGATGTAAGAAAGAACAAGTCCCATTCTAATATTACTTAATGCCGGGATAGACAAGGAATTTTAACAGCAAAGAGAAAGATCCTGTAATGGAGAAAAGCCTCAAATCTAAAGTGATCTGGAAGCACTAATTATTTTAAGTGATGACAATTTTAGAGGTCTACACATGGCAGAATGCAGCTTCTATTTTAAAGCACAATAATGTCTATTGTAACTGAGAGGAACAAAATTCCATTGATTCTTTAGAGAATAAACTTAAGAAAACTCTTAGAAAAAACAAGTAGAAAGCTTGCTACTAGCTCTAGAGATAAACTTATTAGTTTTCACTCTATGCAAAGGAAATGGAACAATATTAAGGTGAATGAATTTAGGTGTAGATCAAAACATGAAGGATGATCCTGCCAGGGAGTGAAGGATTATCATCACTTACCTCCCTCATCCAGAAGCTTCCCACTCAGGGGCTGGGATGTATCTGAAGAGTAACATGTAATGGAAATTTGTAGCATTAAATTAACTGCAGCTGATTGGAAGCACCTGATGGAGAAGAGGTGAGAATACCTGCTGTTTTAGAAGCGTGAATAGGATAATCCCCAAATCTGACTTTCTGGTCTTCTGCCCTGATATTAACTACTAAGGTTAAAATTTGTCTGAACACTGGAAAAATACAGTAATAATCAGTTACATAAGCTACTGGAGAGTAGTTTCCAGACCAATAAGAAGAGAATAGGCTCAACTTATGGCTTTTAACTGAAAGCATGGCCTTGTGACGCCAGTAGTCAAATATCCAGGCAATACACTTAGCATCAAAAAGAGACACAGGTTTTCATTGATCCATACAGTGACACAGCCAAAAAGCCCAAAACAAACCAAAGCATACCTATCATCTCCTCAACAGACTAGTTAAATATGCAAGTCAAGGCTACAGAAAACAAACTCTTACCTAGTAAGTGTGTACTCCCTGAGTCCTGAATGCAGGTTCATGGCGGAAAAAGTACCTATGCATCCACGCAATCGTTTATCTCGACCGATCTTCCACGTTACAAACAGTGGGCTGTGTTAGGGAGGAAAAGAGAGATGTGATCACAGGAGCAATTTTGACAGTTGGTGTGAAATTTCAGCAACACTGCCCTTCCATTTCAGGCAACAGGGGGCCAAATCTCTAAAATAACTGTATCTGAACAGGCCATAGCAGTTAGAAATGTCCTGTGCAATTCTTTTGACTATTCTAGAAACATTGTTCATGTGATATAATAGAAAATAAGATTACTGGAATAGTTTAGGGACAGAATGAAACTGCTTGGTAACGGATTCAATATGCTCAGTGTACTTTACTGTTACCCATTAATCTTCTCCTGTGCATAGGAAAAGCCTCACCTTAGAGATCTGTACATAAGGAACACTTTACGGAAGGGAAAAATACCCCGTCACACCAGCCATCCCTCCTCCTGAGCACAAATACTTTGGTCCTTAACACTGCAGGCTAGAAACAGAAATCCTTGGAAGACAACAAAATTTAGGAACACTCTCTAAACTTAAAGAGCTATCAGAGGAAAGGGTATTTTCTCCATGAATCCAAAGTTAGCATTCAAAAAATCTCAAAATGAACAGGAGTCTAAGTTGAACACATGAGTATGACAGTTACAAAGAAATACTAATAACCAACCAATCCATACATTAAATTATTCAGAAAGAGGCAAATCATACAGCTCTTGGAAACCAAACCTTTCCTTGCAGTTCTAGAGCACTGCATCAATCAATACACAAGCAAGAGAAAACTACACTAACTTGAATTTCTCAAGGAAGTGCACATGGCTCTTGGATATCAACCCTAACAAAGCTTTCTAATGATGAAAGGGGATATTTCAAGAAAGATAAGGGGATAATTCAAGAAAGGGGATTTCTAATGATGAAAAGGGATATTTCAAGAAGAAAAACATGTAAAATTTACTCTTTTTCCAGAAAGGTGACAAATCAAAGTGCATTACATAAGGAAGAGTGCATTTTATTATATGAGCAGATCAGTCACTGCACAACTGCACAGTGTAGCAGAGATGGGTGGAACTATAGTGGGAGTATACATAGGGACGGGTGCAGTTTGGGACTCTCAAGGAATAGCCCATATTCCTTGTCTCCTGCCACACCATTTGCTTTGTCTGGTGTGGCACAAGATACTCATCCTGTGATGGCAGAAAAGGATATGCCTCAGCCTGCAGCACTAACACAGCAGCATTCAGTCCTCTCTTAACTTGCTAAAACCTGTTACCACCAGCTGGTACAGCAACTTCCTCTTTGATTGAGCTGGACAAGTTCCCACCTTTCAATGATGATGAACAAAAGAGGAAGCTGAAGTCATAGTTTTCTTTTGGATTTCCTTTGATTTCATTTTTTCTGCCACCTCACCTCCCTTTTTCCAAGTTGTTTAATAAATACTGAAGAATATAAAGCCAGAAGGGTGCATTACCTAACGTTTAATAAAACGTGAGTTATTGCACTATTTTCCATTCAGATCAACAAGTGGCATTTTACCACATTTTCAAGAAAGGTATCCTAGTCGCTCGTAAAAGTACCAACAATGGCACTGAAGCCACCCTCTCCCCTTGCACAGAAACAAGCATGAATAAGACTCAAACTGGACTTTAGGATTATTCTCTTGACCTTTATCTTTGGATTATGAGCTTTATTAGCTGTAATACACTTAGCAGAAGGCTGTAATTCAGGGAAACATATACACATTTACACTCCTGTCAAAACTGAATTCCTTCTAAAATGCATCACTACTGCTACTTGAAAAGGACAATAGAAGACCAGAGAACTTCACTGATTGTCAAATAGTACTGAAACATTTGCATACGCTTTGAAGGTCCTTGCCAATGAGTATCAAGAGAAAATGTAAAAGTTACATATGTATATTTTTGTACTAGTGGTAGTAGAAGTATAAACACACGGCTCAGACTAAGTTGGGTAAATGAACCACCACTGATAGCTGTTATTACCATACAACACAAAATCTGACTAAAGATGTTTTTCCCAACCTTTCAACTCCTGTACTGTTCCCCAGGAGCCACTAAAGGTACCAGGATGTCTACACAGAAAATCTAGGCCTACTGAACCGAATTACTTAATTACCATCACAGATGTCTTCAAAGTGTAATATGGACCACAGGTTCAGAACAGTCAGTGACTCAAGAGGATTCTAACTTGTAAGATTCAAGAAATAAGGCCAAAAGAGACCTTCAGGGCTCTTGCTATTGTAAGGAATAATTATATAATTCTGTTCATAAATGATCCACATTCTACGTGTTAGAAGTAGAAATAATGGAGACAAAATCCCCAAAATGAAAAATGTGAAAGTTGCCTCAAAACCTTGCTGAAGTTCAGAACCTCTGAAACATTCCAATTTCCTGCCAAAATGTTTTCCCAGTCAGCTTGTACCTAGCTATTCTAGTACCAACATTGTCCTTTAGTTTAAATAGTTCTTTCCCTTCCTGGTTATTATTCCCCACAGTATTTATAGAAATAGTTCACATGCCTCTTCAGACTTTACTTTGCTGAGCTAAGTGGGTTGTGCTCATTCAGTTTCCTCTCAAAGGCGACCTTTCCATTCTGACCATCACATCTCTTCTCCACACTTTTTTCTAGTTTAAATTTGCCTTCTTGAACATCCATGTTTGGAACTGCAGACAAAATTATAGAGGAGGGTCTTGCATGTGAATTGATGCTCCCAGCTCTGAACTAGGAACACTGACTGCTACATTTCAGTACTAACTCTTACAACCTAATACAAAGTCTAAGCCTTCAGAGAACATTTCTAGTCTTACACTAAACAAAGACCATAGAAAACCTGTTCACAGAAGCTAGACAAACTATGGAAAGAAAAGAGCATTTTTCTTACTATTGATGTTATTTTGCTTTTTATTGGCATCCTTGGTTTCAGGTGCCAGCCTATCTCCCTCAAGCCTGCAATTCTTTTCTTGTGCTTTAAAGCCAGTAACTCACAAACCTGCTATCTGACATAACTGCAAATCTAAAGCTAAAGTAGTAAACTCCACAGATATTGATGTCAAAAGCAGCTAAATAAATTGGTTCATTTTCAACTCATAAAAAAATTTTTTTTCATCTGTTATCTGTTTTTCTTAAAATAAAAAGAAGGGTTTTTTTGAGCAATACATTGTTAGACCTAAAAATCCTGTGTAAAAAGCAGAGATGGCAGATGCTTGGAGTCCTTTTTATCCAATGATGTACAGCAAGGATATGCATGGCATGCTGGAGATCAGTCTTCTTTTTGCCTAAGGAAGTATGAAACCACATATCCCACAAGAATCAAAGAGCATACTGGAAGGAGTGCTCTCACCTTTCTGTCTGGTTCCCTCTTGATGTTAGTCAGAAAGCCGCAGATGTGGTTGTTGTTTGTTAGTTTAAAACAAAAACATTCATGAAACCAGACTGTGCACTTCCCCAGGAAGTGCTCTAATAATCAGCTTCAAGCAGTTCTCTTACTCAGTTTAGGAAGAAGCATAAAAGCAGAACAGGTCCAAGCTTGGGAGTGAGCTCTCTTGAACCAGCAGACTCCAAAATTTAACTGTCCAGCTTCTCTTTGTGGTGTCAGGAACCTCTAATATATGCTGCTGACAATGTTAACAGGAGCATGCTGCAGAGCACCCCCAAATATCAGTAGCAGAAAGATGGCAGAAGATGTTTCAAACCGTACAGGAACAGAAGAAGAGACCAAAACCAGACCCTTTGAAGCCCCTGTAAACATGACAATCATTCTTCTTTCATAAGGGTCTACATTTTGATTTTTTTTTTTCTTTGTTTGAGAACCAGACATTGAAAAAGTATTTCTATCTAAAACTATTTACAGGTGCCACACCAAATTCACAAGCAATCTGAAGTCTAGCAACTCACCATCCAGCCATGGCAAAATTTACTATTTATCAAAAAGTCTTGCCCAGCTCTAATCTAAATACCAGGAACTGTTTCAGTTATTTCCTATTGAGGTTGTCAAGCACTGCTCCATGAAAACCAGCTGATCATGTATACTGTTTTTACTTTTCAGCTGCAAAACTGAATTAAAGAGACCTCTGCAACACAGTAAGAGTTTAAACTGATAGCGATTCCTTATATAGAACCACAGTCATCAAAAGGGACATACCTACACAGTCTGACTCATTGCCAGATTCTGCAATACATGCATGTATCCAACATCTTAAACTGACCTTAAAGGCAAGCCAGAAAAGGTGAGGCTGAAGCCCAGGTGCTTGGGTCACCTGATCAGTGCTGCCCAAGCCACACACCAGCTACTATTACACCATTTTCATTAATGAAAAAAACTAGGACAGCGCTGTACTTTACTTGAGCATTAATCTGTTACAACCCCTGGAGAACTGGAACAATTCACATGAAGGCCACAATGTATAAACCTATCTAAACACTGAAAGCAAGTATCAGAATAGTCTCTGATACATCATGCTTAAGAAGTGTACTTAGGGCACTGGTTTCACAACCAAAATTGCCTAAGCCAATTACTGACCTGTTGCTATACATTACTGGAAATATTTAGACTGAAAGCAGAAGTCAGGAAGCTATTTTAGCAATCACAGTTAAGAGTCATCATGCCAATAACTTACACTGACATCACGCAGAATGCACTGTTAAAAATATCTTCTTTCAATATAAGGCAGCACTGGATACAAGCTGCCTTTTATTCACCAAAAAAATGAAGGGATTCCTTAAGTTCAGGTCTGGGAGAGAAAGCAAGAACTATGAATAAATTGGTCTTGTCCTGATACCACCAGTGTGAAAAGTTTCTCTTCCTTGTTACGGATATGGAGGAAAAGAAAGAGGGGGAAGGTGAGAAGAACATGAGAAAGAAAGGGTAACAGGTGAAGAATATTTCTCTACTTTTATAAAAGATGAGTGAGAAGTGTTTTCATTTCATTTGAAGATTTCCAAGTAATAAAACCCTGGAGGATTTTGAAGTGAAAAGGATTAAACTTGATGAATTGGAAGGTAAAACGATATTTAGACAGAGATTTTAATTATAGTTATTTAACCACTACCTTTTATAACCAGAGAAAGTAAGAAAGCCTCTTCAGCCCTGATGTTACTCGACATCCAGAGCTGTAGGATCTGACACTTTGAAAAGCTGCACACTCATCCCTTTGTAAGACTAGAGTGCTTCCCCTTCAGCTCTGAGGATCTCCAAGGTCTCACATGCCCAGGAAGCACTCAAAACAAGCAAAGTGGTACTGCCAGCGTTTTCCTTTTTGTTTCACACAAGTAAGGAGCTACTGCTCCCCAGTTTCAGAAAATTTAAGGTTTATATTTTTTAACATAAAGCTTACTCTGTCTCATTTGTCATCATGCTACACCTTCTAATAACGCTAAACCTTCACATAATATTGTTTCCAACTAGAAGCATCTGGAGGAAAAAGAATTCAAGTTTGTCAGTGGAACAGTCTGCTGCAACACCTCGCAGGTGCAGCGCCAGCCCTGTCCTGAAGCACAGAGAGTAGCCTCTCTTCTATAATTGATGCCTCCCTTCTATAACTGATGTACTCAACTCTGGCACTCTCCAGGCTGGGGTGTTTGCAGCTGTCACAATTCCATGCGCTAACTCTCGTTCCTGGATATAAGAAAATACAGCTCAGGAGTGAAGGAGGCAGCACACCCCCCCCGACAGTTTTATCAAGGGTACCTGCACAGATGTCTGAGACACAGGAGTAGGGCAGGTATGTTGAAAGTGCCTGGTTTGTGATGAAAGGGGAAACTTGATGGATAAAATTACGGAGCTGGACAACAACCACAAAAAAGGACATTTTAGCTCACCAGATACACTCCAAGAAAAAAAAAAACTGGTAAGACACAAGAAAGTCAAGACAGGAGCTCATGAACCTCCAAAGGAGAATAAGGGAGAACAGCCAATAGCCCTCCATCCAGATTTATAGAGACAGGATTTGGTAAATGTAGACAATTAATACATAAAGTTTTCCAGAAGCCAAGAGAAGCAAGAAAAGGAAGAAGTCAGTAGCTTCTCACAGGAGCAAAATGCTCCTTCCTCAAAGGAAACAGGCACAAGTGCATAAAGGTCCAACAATCACAGCAATACATCCACTTGGAAAAACTGGAGAAGACAGAAAAATAGCAAAGCACAAGAAGAGGCACAACAAAGACAATCAATTTGCAACATATGAATATTAATGTTTATAAACGGAAAATCCCCAGTCTTCTCATAAAATCATTTATGAGAAGAGAAAGACAAGGAAATTGTTGGCCAGCTACTTAACTCAGAGACTTAGGGGAACATCTGGCAACAGAAGATGCTAAGAAACCCTCACTGTAAGATGTTCAATTAAAGAAAGTCGTAATGGTAAGAAACACAAGTTGGGATTGACTGCCTGGGAGTATGTACAGCTGCTATCACCAGTGTATCCTCAAAGGCCTCCAAAAACATTCCACTGTCAGGAATGCTGTAAATATATTTGATTCCATTCTTTAACAGAAAAGGTTAAATGGCCTCCTGATGTTCACTGCAGACTCCTCTGATTTGTATGATGCAAGGTAAGAGAATAAAGGGAAAATTCACACATGAAACTCTGTTAAACTGTGAGAAAGAACTGTCATTACAAACCTCCATGGTTAAAAACAAAAGAAATCTAAAAATACCACATTCCTATTATACTTCTGTATGTTTCCTTCTATGTAGCAGTATTACAGAATTGAGTAGAGAGATATATAACATTAATCGTATTTTAAGGATCAGAAAACATTTATTACTTCAAGGAACAGAAGACTGAGTAGCTCCCATGAGGTTCAAGGCGCTCTTAAACATCTTCTGAATCCAGAATAGAAACCAGTTTCTTCGTCTGAAGTTCAAAGTAGGTTCTGAAGTGAAAATTTAGAGAAGCCCATACATTTTATTCTTCCTGTTCTGAAAGGCAATATGAAGCGTCTTCTGGGCTAGTTACAAACAATAAGTTGGTTTTTTCACTACAGAGCCACTTATCACATATTTTGACATTAGTTCTTAACAGCACAACCTGCTTGACTAGATTTACACAATAAAAAAAAGAATTAGCAACTGAGTAAAGTATGAAATCTGTTCCCCTGCCTGTGCCTAATCACATATACATAAGAAACCTCAACTTTCTAGGATAATGACATCATCCTGCTAAATCCACAAAGACTGGAGCATGTCAAGCGTAGATTTCCCCAAACAGAAGGAAATTTATGCCATGATAACATTCTTCTTCCATATGGGAAACATGCTTAGCATCCTAAAACCAGTTTGTATTGCACTACTCCTTTAACAAGTTTAGTCAATGAAGAAGGTTCATTCCTGCCAGTGCATGGTGATCCAAAGACTATCACAACCTACTGGCTTCAGAAACCAGAAGCAACAGCTGCAATTTTAAAATTTAAAATACTATGTAATTACTGAAATGTTATTAATTACTTCTGAGGGTACAACATATTCTTTCAGTCATTCTCAGGACTAAATGAGCAACTCTTCCAACTATTGTATTTCAGAAATCAACATTTAGAGATTGATTTCTTTAGGCATACAAATCACTTAGTATATTTGGTAGTTTTCCTGAAATGATCACATGCCCTTGAGAGATCAGCCTCAAACCTGAGCTGCTAGGTGTGAATTTGTCAGCAAGTTCTGCTTATCTAAGCAGCTAATCTTCAGGAAGGTCGAAGAGCAGCTACTATTTTAAGAATATCTAGTTAAAACAAGAGTATAATTAGGGTTAAAAATAAAGTACTGCTGCCTGGTAGGGCATTTTCTAAAGTGAACCCACAGCACCTTAATGAAAGTCGCATTCAAAATTAATTTCAAAAATGGACAGAAATTCACAAATACAGCCAGACTATATGTCTGCTTCTTCAGCTGCAGCATCAGAGCTGCTATTCTTGTGCGCTGTATTACATGAGCACAGGCAATATGGGCAGCATTCCAGAAAAGAGAAGGTACAAGTAGCAATTTATAAGGGGACAACAAGAAATTTTAGGTATGCCCAGACTGGATGCTCAGTCAGACATGACCAACAGAACATCAAAACAAATGACAAAAGTCATTATTTTGCACCTTCTCCCTTTAACTTGCAAAAGTCAATGCCTCAAGTTCATGAAATGAATTGAGTTTCTATGACATGTTCCTAAGTTTGCTATTCACTTTGCTAAAATAAACATTTACATGTAACAAAACCCAGAATGCCTCAGAAATTGCACACGTTGGTTATGTATAACTTACTTAGCATTGCTAAAAAAAATTTGAATGTCTACAGTTCCTCAGACTGCACTTTCGAGAAACAATCTTCAAAATCATAACATTCTCCATAGAGGTATTTCTCAAGGCAGTACAGGTGGCAAGTCAGAGCACTTACGTTTGGAGTGCTACAGGTCACAGCACACCTGGAAATTCCTCAGGATGGCATCTGCCTTACAGGTGAGCTAATTACTCAATTCATTGCTCAGAGCTACTGATGAATCTTTAGGCCTATATACCTTGTTTTAAGGCAAAACACTTGAATTTTCCTCTGAAATGGAATGTTTCTTCCCCAAACCCCCAACATTACAACTTCAACTGAGTATAAAGTGAGTTTGTACAAGGGACTGATGTGTCACACAGCTGAGTATGCACACACTAACCAAGAGGACATACCAGTTCATCAGCTCAGACTGTTTCAAATTACAACACTTCAACAATGTTTCAACAGCAGCTCTTGTCTACCACAAACTCCAAGATCATCAAGCTGTTTTATACCTCAAACAGCAGGTATCAGGTTTATACATCTGGATAGGTGCTAAATCATTAAGTTAACTGAAGCAATCTAGGATGGAATATCTTTAGAGCATCAAAGCCTAGGGCTGTACTTTAGTCACTAAAGCCATTTT
This sequence comes from Dasyornis broadbenti, assembly GCA_013397935.1. Classification (NCBI taxonomy): domain Eukaryota; kingdom Metazoa; phylum Chordata; class Aves; order Passeriformes; family Dasyornithidae; genus Dasyornis; species Dasyornis broadbenti. Next base: position 808,846 of record VZRN01000634.1, read on the forward strand.
CACCTCCAAGATATTAACAGCAAGTTATAAGTAAGTATCCCAGAGAGATCCTCTCCAGTTAAACCAGAAGTGGTATAGACATGGCTATGTTATTTGAGAAGGTTTCTTTTTTTTAAATTAAAAAAAGTAAATAAATCAAGTCTTAAAAGTATTTCTAACCCATAGAGCTGTGAAGAAAGCTTTCCAAGTATGACCCAAGTATTAGCCAATGCGGTATCACAAGGTTATTCCAGCACCTTGGCAGCTGATCTTAGCAACACTAATGTTAGCACACCCTTTATATTTACTATTTCTTGTCAGAATCATCCATGCAACAGGGAAACCATTAGTCATTCCAAATTGAAAATACTCTTTGCAATGATGAAGAACAGTGGCACAAAGCCAGCACCCACACAAAACAGGGAGGGGAGGACATGATTTGAGGGTAGATAGGAGGAATCAAAAAAGCAAGTAAGAATGGAAAATTCACTGCTCCTCAAAAGACCGTAGAAGTGAAGGAACTGTGGGGAAAGAGAGGAGTTTTTCACCTTCCCCTGAACGTCAAGTAGAACATGTCTCTTAGTTTTAAGTAATAAAAGCTAACAAAGCAGAATAGAACTACCAGAATGGGATGAGAGGCTACAGGCTCTTTATGACGCGGCACTTGTGATGCCAAGGCTCCTCACCAGGGTATTATCACAGTACTTTCTGTGATCATGCACACCATGATCCCTTGCTCTTCCATATTTACCTCTGACTAGCCACTTTAGCCTTCTATCTTGTAAACTTATGTTAATCCTATCCAAGTCCTGATCAGCAGGGTAAAGACACAGAAACCTGCTCTTCAAAACCAACCAACCATCTCTATTTCAACACCAAAAAATTAAAAGACAATAATTAATCAGCTTTGCTTTTTTAAAAGGTTTATTGTTCCATACATATTCTTTTCATTAAAGATGCCAACAGGTCTCTCAGCAGAGGTCTGGAGCAATGCAGCTTGAAGACAGACATCCCTTGACTAGTTCCAGGCGAGCATGTTTATCTGAGCAGTGCAGTGCCATATGTGTGAGAGCAGATAGGATTGCTCTGCACTTGGCCTAGATGATTCTGGCCCTTATTAAGCACTAGATCAGGAATTGATGAACTGTACACTATTTTGTAACAGAGCCATCCATAAACATGTAACACTCCTCTGACGAGCATTACCACCCTCACACAATTTGAGATGTGACAAGGTATCACAGAACAAGCATGTAACTCCTGCATCCATCACACTCTGAACTTGCTACATTTCAAAATTCATTCTTCTGCTCATTGTGCTCATTTCTGTATTTCATATGTTTTTAGGCTCTCTTTCCTTTCCCCCACCCCTTACATTTTCCTCTTCCATTTCTGTACTCCCTCGATCTTTTTCATACTTAAATCTCCCTTTGTAAACAGTTTTTAAAAAGCATGGGGTGTGGGGGGGAAGAAATAATGTAATACTCAAGTTGTTGCATTCTGCATGCCCATTAAAAATCAGGGAGAAAGTCCTCAAACTCACTAAATAGTCTCTATTTGTTTCATAAATTCTGGAAACCCCCATTTTGATTAAAACTTCTGGACCATTGAGCATGTTCCCCAAAAATCTCAGCAAAAAGTTACAAGAAAGTGAGTTTGAATTTTGAAATGCAGACTTTAAGGTTCTTTGGAACTTCTCTTATCAAAATAATGTTTAATCTTTCAAGACAGTACACATGCTTATTAAACACATCCAGGGTAAGGACTGTAACTCCAGATAAAATTCTGCTCTAATGTCAAAAGCACCCAAGAACAAGTGTCACCATACTCTAGGTTACTAAGGCACCATAATTTGCAATATTTAATAAAATTATATAACTATATATATACATTTTAGAACGCTTCACATTTATGCTCTGACCTATTTAAGCAATTCTTTTTCCCCAGTTGCACAATTATGAACCAGAGCAGCAAAATCAGACTTTATGAAGTTAATAAAATCAATTCAATGTCATTACAAATTATTAACATTATTACTTCAGAATCTGCAGTCACCTGATTATGACTTTCTGTGGGACCTCTTTAAATGTTCTAAAGAAATATATTTTTGTTTCCTTGGTATCTTTATTATTAGTCAGCCATTATAGTTCTTTTAATCAAATCAAACTAACTTCAGATCATACAATGAAACTACTGATTTGTTAACAAAAACTATTCACAAAGCAAAGCTGGTATTTCCTCCCAGGCTATTTCTACCTTTCTCCTTCCCCAGAAGACGTCACTATTTTATGTTCCCTTAGTAAGCTGTTGATAGAAGCACCAGTAAAATACTGCATTTGAGCCAATAAATAATTTGTATCAAGAAACTTCGGCTACACCTGAAGTGTTTCAACGTAGATAGGCCCCAGCCAAAGTCATCTCCCCACCCCATTTTCAAAGAAAGTGAGCAACTTAAAGCCACGTGTGGCTCTCATATCCAAAAATGAGCTCAAAACATGTGCATGTTAACATGTTAACAAACTAACAAGTCTTCAAATGAACAAGGACTGGCGCTACTTAGCCTCCCAAAGCAACACTATTGAGTCTCCTCTCCAGAAGGAGCAAGTAGTCCTGAATTAGAGACAGTCATGTCAAAGAAAAGCATTTTAAAGGGTGCAAAATAGTCAGCCTAATACCATAACTGGACACTTTGCAAGTCAAAGCTGAAACAATTTCAGGACCATCACAGATCTCAGGTATACTTTGTGATCATTCTAAGTACAGACTGGAATTGAGACAAAATACTTCCATTTAAAGACTTTTCCTTTCAATAGTAATTCTTTCGCAACTAATGCTTTTAAAGGATTCAGGAGAAACCTCTTCTAAAATTACATGAATGAATCCAAACCCACGTGTTTCAACACCACCACATTCAACATTGTTTTAGAAAGCTGTGTAAGAACCCCAGAACTTCTACCCCATAAAAGACCAGAAGACAGTGCTGAAGAAATCAGATAAAAATACCTCCAGCTCCTATATTTTTATTTCCTTAGAAATGCTGCAAGAATGCAGCAAACATTAGTTTTGAGGCAGTGGTATAATATTTCTCCTTTCATCACTAGCAGAATGACTCAGGCATAAAATTAATTTTGAAATTTAATAGAGAAAAAGCATTTTCCAAGCACTCAATGTCTGGAAGCTTTGTGCCACTGCATTATTTCCATTCTTTTAAGAGAGCAAACAATTCCACGCTCACAAGAAGTTGCTGCATATTTACTACAAACCAGGAGCCAGAGGATATTGTTTTGCATAGATTTCAGACAGCACCTGAACACACTACTCCTACCTTTAGAGTCTACACATACTACCTTAAAAGAAAGTCTGTTCTGCCAGTGAAGACACTGAATTTTTCACTCCGATTACTTGCCAGTGACCATTGGATTTTCATAAACTCGCTGTTTTTTGTTCTACTGAAATATTACCTGAAGCAGTTACTCAAGCCATCAGTGAAAATCAGGAGTTGCAGTTCTTAAAAGGTCACACAAAATTTTATTAGAGCTATAACCAGGATTCTTCTGCTACAGACGAATCATAACTTATGTTTTAATGAATTCAGCTAACTGTGAAACACTCTGTTCTTTCAAAAGATTAGATCAGTGAGTAGAAGTAGGCAATGCTATGTATGTAATTTGTTCTGGAAAATAACTTTGTTAATTAAGTTCAGACACTTTATGCCTAGTGTCCTGTATGTATAATCATGAAGGCACCCATTTGGACCTTTAAAATGCTCTCTGTTAGTTGCCAAATGCACGATGCATGCTGAGACAGAAGCACCTAAGGGCACAACATAAACAGATGAACAAACAATTTATGCCAACAACTTAGAATTTGCCAAGCCTGTGAGAAATTAATACACAGAAGCTTTCTGCTTTAGTGGAACTTGGTTCAAAGGACTGAGAAATATTTAAAGAAACCTAAGGAAAAATAATCGAATCTGCACAGGACTTTTTATAGCAATAATAGGTTACAAAGCTTATATGCCACAATGTCAGCTGACAGGAGAGACTGCAGTTCAGCCAAATATTCCAAATTATTCCTTTAGAAATCATTGCTCCTTCTCATTTTAAATTACATATTTTAAAGGTCCACTGCCTAACAGTAGCTTGCAAGAGACTTGAAACACTAGCAACCACACAACAAAAAAGTACATTAGCATTTACTTCCTAATTTTTAGAATTTATTTTTAAAATGCTTAACTTTGAAAATTTAGTAAACATTCAATTATTTTGGAAGTGGATTCAAGAAGCTCAAGATAATGCAAGAGGAGCCAAAAATCAAGCCTCAGAAGAATCTGAGTTTGCCCTGTAATACAGACTTCAGTAGCTCAACAGCTGGAATAAATTAATTACTATTAAATCAATGCATTCTAGATTGCTCTATATTTGTATAGAACTCAGTCATGTAATTTAACCAACGAGATGACAGTTTACAGGTAGTCTAAATACAGTGCTGGAATTAGAGCCAAATGGAATTTATATTTTTGATAAAGATATAATAAAAGACAGCACTTATAAGATGGACAAAGATGATTTAAAATCACAGAGTTCCCACTGGTTTGAAAGTAATGTCCACAGAGTCCGGATGCTTTTAAGTAAGACAGACATCTGTCAGTCAGTATAGGTATAGAACACAGGACATCAGGCCTTCAGAAGAACTAGATGATCTCTCATTGTCTTCCCACCCCTTAAATCACTAATGACTGCATCGAGGGTTGAGTAACCGTGAAGGCCAGAGCTGTTGCTTAAATACAGACTCGCCCTCTCCTCCCATCCCCAAACAGCCTCCTCTCTTGTTCTGCAATGAACATGTATGATAGGGGAACTGATCTGGTTAAAAATATCTCTCCTTTTAGCCAATTTAACCTAGATCAAGTTTGTTTCTCTGCTCTGTTTCACTGTGCAGGAGCATGCATAGGGATGTCAGCTCAAAAAGAGGAGAGGCAAAAGGGGCAGTGAAAAAGGGCAAGCATAGTGACTGCTTACATCTGTGCCTCGCAAGCAGAAACAGACGCAGTACAGCTTAAACATCAGGGAACGGCAGTAAGGTTATTAAAGTGAGGTAACTACTTTCATGAGGACAGTTTATACCGCCGGAAAAAGCAGAGGAGCTTTCAGACACATTGCTTTAGTAGATTATGCAAAGCACAAGACAGAACAAAACTGGTCATGAGATAAACATAACCATGCTAACCTTGAACAAGAATACACTTAGCACTCAGGCAACAGAGAAGTGTGTTAGCAACAAGCCAGATGACTGGTCACTGATCCCCTTGAAGAGGAATATACTGCAGTTAGTGACACAATGATGTAGTAATACACAGAGCCAGTACTGAGGCCACAGTTTGCAGTAGGCAGCAGACATGGCTTAGTTACTTTCAGACATGCAAGGTAACAGAGCGTCGTTTCCTGAGCAAGTATACTGGTTACTACATGCTATCACCAGCCATACAATGGGACAACCCATAAACACAAAGACATCAGCTCCAGTATAGGAAATTACTGGAGGATACAGAAGCATCTTTACAGGCTTTCCCTGTTGTTACATTCTTCCAGCAGCATCTTCCATTGGCCATCCCTGGGACACACCTAAGCTGATCCTCACTGGGAACACCAGTTCTCTCACTGACTCTTACCAAACACAAGTTCACACGAGTATAGAGATGCTGTCTGCAATTTTGCTTCCAAAAATGCATTTTTTCCTATTTGAAGACTCACAATTTAGGGTTATGCCTTCATTGTGAGGGCACAAATCTCAGAAGTTCTAAAAAGCCCGCTCTCTCGTATGAACCTCACTGCAGTTTCATAACAGGTAATAAGCAATGCCACTGAAAAAGGCTCTTGTGTTGCCTACTTGTTTTCCCTTCCATGCTTCATCATACCTTTTGCCATCTCTAGCATTCATGTGGACGTAGGATGGGTCAGAGCTAATCTCTGGAACAATCCACCCTCTGCTTCCTGTTGAGGTAGGAATCCTTGGAGCAGAAAGACAGACTAGGAAAAAGGAGATGTGTTTATCAGATGACTTTACACACAGCTCACTGTATTTGTGACATCTGACAATCGGCTGGCACAGCATCCAGCAGATGGAAAGGCAGCAACCCCACAGGGCTTCTACACTGAACATCGACTACTTGGTGACTCAGCAAAAAACAAACACAAAAAGACCCCCAAAAAACCAAAAAACCCACAAACAAAAAAACCCCAAACAAACAAAAAAACCAACCAAAAAACCCCCAACCAAACAACCCAGTAGTCTACCAAATCCACACTAGTAATAGTGGTGTATGGAATCACAAAATGGACTCTCCGGAAATAAACTCAGGTTGATGGACAGAAGAATTACAACCAGGATTTCCATGGCTTTACTTTCTCAAGTGCTGCCAGATCTAGATGTGAGGCTGAGAAAGGAAGTCAGTCACATAGGCAGCAAGGATTTAGGCATGATGGGAACAGGAAGAACTTGTTAGGCATGCACATTAGTCATGCCAGAGTCAGCCAGACTGGCATGCTAACAGGAGTTTTGAAACTTACAACAGTTCTACACTACTGCTAGAAATTTCGTAAGTAACACATGGAAAGCCCAAATGCTTGGCCACACCTAACACCCTCCAAGGAACAAGGATCTCCAAGATCTGGTGAAAGGAGGACAAACCAAAACAGGACAATGGCAAGAGCCTACCAGCTTACTCAGCAATTCCAATGAGAACAACAAACAACAGGCAGGTGGGGAACAGCACTGTACGTGAAGGTTATATAAACATTTAGTGGCATAAAGTCATACAGGAGAAGAGAAGCCCAATGAACATCTTACGGTAGAAGTCACACAGTCAAGTAATAAAGATGCATCATCAAGTACACTACCAGTTCAGGGAGATTACAGACTTTCAATTTTAAGGAAGGTAATAGCAATGGGCAATTGACATCTCCCAATGTAAAGTGAACCCTGAGACTCATAAGAATGGCATGTAAATTTTTTTCCCCTCTAAAGTAATGATTTCTACCTTGAAAATTAGTGCTAAGACCTACATGAAAAGATGCAATTTTTGGCTTAGTTTTGAGTGGTACACAAGACCTAAAGGATAGGAAAGCTGCTCTGTAACTGCCTGCAATGCAATTATATTTCAACATCACAGTTGAATATAGTGAGACAAAAAACTATTGGCACATGGATAATTACTGTTAAGGGAACAGTGTAAAAAAAAAGTAATTACTAATGCTCTCAAACCTGTTTCCTCTCAAAACCAACCCAAACAAACAAACCAACCCAAAAATACACAACCCTGAAAAGGCAAAAATAATCACAAAAAAAAGCAGACTAAATTTTGTGTTAAGAGATCAGGTAAAACATCATCACAGCTGGAAGCAAAACAAAAGCAATCAAAGAAATACATCAGCCCCTGCAATAAAAGCCTACATACTGCATGATTAAATAGGGAAGTTAGGGAGCAAATCTGAGAGGTCAGCTTTAAAAACAGAAAGCTTGCCTAATGAGAACAGAAGAGATTAGAAAGTACATGGTAGGTCAAAAGTAAACAGGAAAAAGAAATTAACGTATTTGGGTAGCACCTTGCAAAGTTATTTAACTACATCAAAAGCAGGAAACCAACTAGAAAAACCAGTGGTATCTCTTGCAGACCAAAATGAGAAAGGGACAGAGGATCTACAACACCAGTGTAGAGAAGCTGAGTGGAACACTGTTCCCAGTATTTACCAGTGAAGCAACTGGGGAGACAGTCACACCTATCTTAATAGTATATAGGTCAGAGGGATGAGGTCAATTTGAATTAAGTACAGAGGAAACATTTGACTGAACAGACAAGTCAGACACAGTTCATTGGGGCCAGCACAGGACAGTTCCAAACCTGACACTGAAGAACTCTTGGGCAACAAGTTGCCAGTGTAACTCCAGAGCACACTAAGGACTCTAAAGGGACTGACACTACAGAAAAGCAAATGCTATTTCCATTCCTGCAAAGCAACAGCAAATCAGATCACTGAGAGCAGACAACCAGTATGCTGGATAGAGTACAAACAGCTTCTCTGAGAGAAAATCCTACCAAGATCACAAAGCTTCCCCCCCCACACTGGTGCCAACTTACATATCCCTCTGAATTTGGGGATCAAACTGTTAGATCCATTGAGTATCTGGGTTGAACACCAGAAAATGTTTTGGAAGCAATCAATCAGGACTACTTGGGGAAAAAAAAAAACTTGTAAATGTAATCTTCAGCCACCCAAAAGGGGCTCACATGGTTCTGCTACATATTGCAGGCTTCTTTACCACCTTAAAATCACAATGCAAAGGTTTGCTATACATTGCAATGTTTGTAAGTACTTGCTTAAAAGCATTATGATGTACCCAGATGAACTCAACAAGGGGAAAAAAAAAAATCCCATAACCCTGTTTCGTCTTATATTCCAGCCTGGTAAGCTTTGTTCTGATGTCTGGGGAATGAGATGTAGGGCAAATAATTGGCAATGCTGCTAACAGCAGAATCACAAAAAGAAATCTATTGTTATGTGACTGCTTTTTCTTCCACAGCTTCTGGATGTATTTGCAGGCACCAATCTACCTGTTCATGGTGCCAAAAACTGAAAAAAGTCATTGAGATGACTTTTCCATCAAAAAAAAGAAAAAAAACATCAGGTTGAAACACAAGTATTTCTCTCCACTGCCATCTTTAACACTGCTGGGGACAACAGCAGGCTTACAGTCTCAACCAGGAGAGCAGTTACATTCTCAGAGCAGAACAAATCCAGGTTAAAACAAATTGAGCTACAGTTCTTGGCAGCCTAAAATTAAATACTGGCTGGTTGCAAGGGTCCCATCTCTCTCCAGACCACATGGGAAGATCTCATCCCTTAAGCCAGTTCTGGCATTTAGCATGCTAAAAGACTCAGCAAAAAAAAGTCTTAAAACTCAGCAAAAAAATAACCTAACAAAAAGCAGCAGCTGACTTATCAAGCTGAAACAGCACAGCCAGCATACACTGATCAATGCAAGTAGTTCAAGGGAGGGTGTGGGGCACATGTTTTGTTTGCCCTGGACATGGAGTCTCATCCAAAGATTGCATTTAACTCACATTACTTCCCCAAACCAGCAAACTATAGTCAGAGCATTAATTATGCCTGCAATAGTCTTGGTATGTGAGTGAAGTCAGATTGGGAAACTGCACTCCAGTTCTGTAAAGTCATTCAAGTGGCTCACAGGACACAAATACACTGCGTGAGATAGTCAGCTATTCACCACTAACAAGACTAAAGGAAAACAAAATTCTAAGAAACATAGAATTAATCTCAAAGAGACTACAATGTTTCCACAACAAAGCTTAAACGTTTCTTTCTAAAATGAAATATTCTCTCAAATATTGCATGAGATGCAAACACTCTCTTAACTATGTACGAAACACCTTCAGTAAGATCCCTTCAAATGTCAAAACTGAATTTCAAAAATCATCCTATCGGACTGAAAACTCTGGAAAACAACCAGAGTGTATTTTAATTTTTATGCATTAAAATCTGTGTGTTCATGTTTTGCTTTTGTTCAGTTGGTATTTTATGAAAGCAAAAAGCTAATGACATCTTCACATTAGCCTTGAAAATGACACATTTCTGATGCTAACACAAAATTACAACTACATTGCACACCAGCGAAGTATATATATAGCCTTTCAAAAGTAGTACCAGGAGCTCTCTGAAAATACTGTATCCTACAACTGTGCCACAAAAAATGTATAGTATTTAATTTAATACAGTATTAATTTGCTAGTTTTGTTAAAGACAGTTACTTGGTATACTACCAAAAAGCCCCAAACCAACTCACCCGCTATGAGCAAATCCCACACAACCATGATTCAATCATTCTAGGAATTAGCTAAAACAAAACAGCTGCAGACCAAAATCATTGACCTAAAGAGGAATATTATGTTATTGTTATTAAATCTGTACATTGGCTGATCAATGAAGTTTCCAAAGGTCAAACCACTGAAGATTTATCTTTATTCCAAAAAACACTAAAGATTCAACCATCCTACTGCCTCTTAATTTTTAAAATCAAGACAGGTAAGCATAGATGGCTTTTAAAAGACTACGAAAAAGGCTAAAAATCCCTTGAAAACAAAAGAGGTCCAAGTTGTTCCTTTTTGGATTTCTCACTGCAATGCTTCAAGTTGCCAGATCTCCTATTTTCACCTCTTCCAAGGCAGAATAAATCCACTACTGTCTTGCTCCCTGACCTGACTTCAGGCTGCAACCTCTATTTACCAGATCTGACAGCTGGAGGTTGGTACCCACTTTTCTTTCAGTAACCTGGGAAAGGTGGATCTTCATCATGATCGGCAAGTTTTACTGAAAACTAAAGCATGGATTTACACACTTGACTTTGCTCAGATCCAGCCACTGGCACAGCATCCACCTCATGAACAGCACTCAGCTTTGTGCCAGACCACACACAAGGTGGTGGCATGTTCCACTTCATGGTGTAAGGTCAAACTTCCTCTGACCACCATTTCCAGCTTTGGCCTCCTGGATGCTGCTACTCTTCCAACTGCAACCAAGCCTAAAACACAGGTAGTAGTGGCCATACTTCAGCTGATAGGGAAAACCACAACTGCGATGAGGAGGAACAGAAGGATCTCCATATAAAAACACCGATAGACAACCATATTGCCAGCTCTAGAAGCAATTATCACCTACTATATCATTTTACTGGTTTCTTGGTTCTGGTTTAAAAAAAACAAAATAAAACCATACAAAAAACCTAGCTTTGCTTTAAAAGTCCTTCACATACCACAGTTTCAAAACTTATCAACCTGAAGTCTTCTGGCATTTCAACGGAAACATGGAAGCCCAAACTTTCCCTGACACCTCAGGGTGAACCTGTCTGTTCAGTTCCCTGTTACTCCTTTTCATAGAAATTGTGCTCCTACACTGCTCCATTTCTTTGCTGTTATGAATTGCTGTGCAAATAAAAATCCATTTTATTAGGTGGCTGAAGTCAAGCAGTAAAGTCTCCAGTATCACTGCTCCAGAAAAATTACTGCTTAACATATACTTCTTTTGCCATTTGAATCCTTTCCTTGAGTTTTATTTTGGCAACCATTCTTATTAAGGGCAAAAGATACTGCATTCAGAAAACCAATATCCCCATTCCTTGTTCAACATGAACAACTACTGAGTTATAGTTCAGTTCCAATCCAGTGAAAAATCATTTACACACATAACATTCTCCAAATGCATTACCTCCACAGAGCTCTGTTATTGACCAATATTTGCTTCTATTCATCTCCACCTCAAGAAATTAACAAATCTTACTTGAACCAAAAACAGGGTGGAAAGAAAGGTAAAAGTTTCTCTGTCAAAGCAAAACAATTTATTAGAGAGCAACCCTCACTACGTAAGTTAGTAATCCTGCTAGATCCATCTGCATCAGAGAGCATCAACTGGGACATCTCTGAACTCACAGTGAAACAAGTAATCTGCTCAAAACTGTTTCCCTCTTTCTATATCAGAAACTGTATACAGAGAGTTCATCTAACAGTCCTTAGAGACAATAAACTTCATCCATCATCACTATTCTCCAAAACCAATCTTTCTTCTACAAGAAAAGCATCAGAGCTACAGTTTAAAAGACATATGCCCATATTCAGGTACAGAATTCTCTGGTGACAGCACTTAACTTCACGTCAGGAGTATCAGTGGATCATTACTAACTACTGTAGCTGCACATGAGGACACTAACAACTTGGCAATGACCACAAGTGTCAATTAAAAAAACAAAAGCGGATTTTTCAGGCAAGAAATAAATAGACAAGAAGATAATATGGAAAAGACAAGCTTTATCACATCATCTTCATAACTTGAGACTTTCAATGGCAAAATTACTGTCTTCATTCTTCATCATCAGAAGATATCTCAATCAAGAACATATTACCAAAGCAGAAACAACCAAGTGACCAAGATTACTGCCCTCTATCAGTCCTCTTCCACAGGAGGGCCATGAGAAGGTAAACTGCCACACTGGTGCCTAAAGCCCAAGTCCACTCCAGTGAACTCAGAGGGACCTTTTAAACGATCAGATCTAGTAAGCTTACTTCCAAAGGCAATGTGTCATATATTTTCTTATCATAAAGCAAGCAAGATCTATCTAAATTATTTTAATTGCTTGCCCCCACTAATCCTATTAGAGGTAACAATAATGCCATATTGCTCCAGAAAGCAGAAACCTTACACTCTAAAACTTATTCACAGTCTTTTTAGATACTTTTGTTCTTCTAACAGTATTGGCAATTGGTTTAGAGTTAATTTGTGTCCCTTTGTCTTTCTCTTCCTATACACACATACACATACAAAAATATACACATATATATAGACCAGTACGGATACACACATATGCATACATACCTCCCCTAAATCAATTTTTGTAGCTTTTAGTCATTGTTCTGATCCTTTAACGCAGCCCAGCTCTTCTCATCTTCCTTTGCAAGATAATCTCACACTTGTAAGCACTCTGGCTGCCCTGCTCTGCAAACACAATATGTCTTTCTCCTGGGAGCAGCAGAACCATAAACTTTTACAAGTTCTCAGCCACTCTCTTTTACAACTGTAGTTAATACTTTTCTATTCTTACTTATAATTACTCTTTAAAATAGCCACTTGCCCTTTATATATCTATAGCATAATGAAAGCTAAGTGATAACTGACAGTCAACTGGTAATACCAGAGAACCATTAAGGAGAGAAAAAACTCCTAACTTATAAGAATCAGTTTTTATTTGCTTCTGAAGTACATAAATCTGTTCTAAAAAACACTGATTTTCATTCAATTTCTAACAGTATAGCCCTCAAGTATTTCAATCATTCATGCAGAGCATTCTCATCTTCCTTCCAACTTCACCTCAATAAAACTTCATTATAATCTACTCGTTGCTAGTGGGGTGGGTGCGGTGTTGGGGAAAATTACTGGTAAAACACATCACTTCTAGCTCCAGATATCCCAAACTGCAAGCTCCTGAAGACAAGAAAAATATTTAGGGAAGTATCATTACACGGTCACTGCTTGTACTTCCTTGTCACCCTACCTTGTCTTTCTGCTCATCTCCATTTCCAACACTCAGTAAATCAAGAAATCTTGTCTCTCTACACAACCACAGCTTACTGGCTCTAGCAGGGCTTGGGATGTGTAACCATACTCTCCTCATAGTTTCAAAATGTCCTTAAAATAATGGTGTTCATGCAACTTGAACAGAAACACAAGATGCAGTATGATTTTTGGAAGGTCTTGTTTTCAGCTTGTACTAGCAGACTTAAAACTGTCTGAACTATTCTCAGGGAAAGGATTCACTGAACAGTAGCCTAAAATATGAAGGAGGATACTGTGACTATGAAAACCCCAAATGAAAAAACTTCTCTGAAAAAAAAAATTGCAGATTCTGTGACTTAACTGAGAAGCAACAATAGCCTTTAAAGGAGTCAAGCTAATATGAATACAACTGTGATTCATTTCAGATATAATGGATTACAGCTTTAAAAAAGGAAAAAAAAAGAAAAAAAGAAAAGTGTGTGCCTCCAAGTTGCCAATTTAGGCAAAAATATCTTGAGCCAAGTCTGGAGAGCTTCCTGGCAGGGTAATCCAGTCAAGGGAAAGAACAATTGCAATAATAGCCAATTTCTCTCTATACTAACTTGACAAAGAAAAGTAGGTTGAGGTGCCTTATTTTTTACATTAAGAACACAAGGTAGAGAGATTGAAGATCTCATCCAGGTTTGTGCACCATAATCACATGGCAAGGAACAAACATAAAACCCCACTGCAGTGATTCATCCTTAAGTCCCACTTGCCTTCTCTAATAACTTGCATACAGCAAAGTTGGGCAGAACCTGTAACGCCCCAGAAACACTCAAGAGTCCAACAGCTATTCAGTGTTTTTATGTAAGATTGTCTCTTTAATTTTTTGACTAAGCCAATCATTTAAGAACAAGTAGAGGCCTTATCTGTGGGATCATCAGAACATTACTGATCTCTCCGCAATGGCCTCTTCCAAGAAATTTCTGGCATCTCCAAACCCCTAAAATTTAGTGCCAATATGTCAGAGACCATTCTGAACTGGCCTAGTTTTCTCCTCCAGAGCAATTTCCATTAAACATACTACACAAAATGACAACCAAGAAAATGTATTAGGCTTATGTTGCCTAACTCTTGGATGTATGTCTGTGATCCATACATTTATACGACCACTGGTCAGAGAAAGAGTAAACATCTCACTTTGTAGCAGCAAAGTGCTCATCATGTTCTTCCAGCTTTATCTACCACTGTCTAGTGTAACCATTTCTGCTCTGGACAAGCAAGAATCTGCTGCTGCTGAGCATCTCAACACATTTAAAAAAAGAAAACACACTTAAATTAGCAGGATGGCATAGGGTGGTAGGTTGTCTTTGAGTAGGTTATTCCAAGACATTTACATTACCTATGTGAAGAAACTTAACACCTTGAAATCCTCCAAAAGGCAAAAAAAAAAAAA
>VZRN01000634.1:835016-860305 GCA_013397935.1 Dasyornis broadbenti
GAAATCCACAAACTCGAGCTCTGCAGGCACCGCACGGCAGGAGCAGAGCCCTTGAGATGGTTAAAAACACCCCGCTAAATAATTCAAGTGACCTGAAATGCCTTTCTCTGGGGAAGAGAAGGGGAGGGCTGTGTTGGAGCCGCTAGGCTGGGAACCTGCAGAGTGCTTGGAGGCAGCTATTAGCATGCAATTGTGATGGCTAAAAGCCATGGGCTTTATCTGTGTGTGTATATGGATATATATATGTTTTGTTTGTTTGGGGTTTTTGTATTTATAGTTTTGGCAATTACTTCACAAACAGTAAATAGTAGCTCAGAGCGCAGGCCCGGCGTTGCAGAGCCAGCAGCCATGACCCGGTGAGACCACGGCTCTGGACCTCTAGGGAAGGGAAGTCCAGAGGAAAAATGATGTGAGTTCCTGCGGTTCTCCAGGCATCAAAAATTAAGCTTATCAAGGAGGGGAAATGTGTTTTATACTACTGTTTTACGTTATCCTCTCATACAGATATATATGAATTTATGGAGAGACTTGCAAACAGCCATAAAGTACTTCAAAATCTCTGTGTGTGTGTATTTAGAAAATAACACCTCACCCGTCAATGTTATGCAGCCATCTCTGGCATGGGCTGTAACAGCTGTTTAACATAGAATAGCAACGCTACAGTATCAAGGAAGACAAGGGGGTGAGGGCTGCCATATAGAGTTAAAATAATATCACAAGTTTAGAGAGACAGCCGTTATCCAAGCTGAAATGCAGAAAGATTTCAGTCTCAAACTACTTAGAGGCTCAGTTTTACATTTCTTGATCAAAATGGTTTGTCCAACATCCTCATGATACTAATTTTTGCTGAATCTGAAATTATGGATTTGAAGAGAAAATCCCCAGTTACTAGATCTCTAATACTATTGGGTTAAATCTAATGCTAATGGGTTAAAAGGCCCTTTGAGGGTTTCTGTCCAAATACTGGCCTGAACTGCTCTTAATTTGACTGTGAATCATAGCTTGAAGTGAAACAGCTGCAGGGAATAATAGCAAAGAGAAAGGAGATTTAGATGGTGTGAAGCAGTCTTTTCCATTTTTAAATGTAATGTTCATGTTTGGAGCTGGAGAATACTTGGGAAGGGAACCCAGTTCCCTTCTCAAACAACTTTCAAGTTTCTTTCAAAACAAAGGCAGTGTTTTCTAGTTAGGGATTCATTTGTTTAAAATCAGCTAGCAGTGACACCTTCTGTTGCTTTTGGGAAAATAGTTTCTCCAGGTATTGAATTCTGGCTTTTTCTAATTTTTTTTACATCCTACATTATTTAACACCAATATTTATAAAAATATTCAGTATTTGCCTAAGCTTATGATACAGACAGAAATATTAATTATTCACTCCAGTGGGACAGATATTTGGAAGGTTCATTGTAGGTCTCAGAGCTAGGACTGATATCCTTATGTAATATCAAGACTGCTGATAGTGCATAGTGATAACTTTTTGATTAAATATTGTACTGCAATGGTCCCTGAATGAAAGAGTAAACTAAGTATGTTACTTAATCATTAATAACACCTTACTTTTTCCACTTCTGCTGATGTTCTTTGCTGTATTTGCCTATAGTTGTGCTCTTATTTTACCTCAGTGCATGTAATGCATACCAAATTGCTATGTAAAGACAACAACAAATATATGAATACAGATGTGGAAATCAGTGTTATCAGGAAGACAGAATTGTATTATCAAATACCTTGAAGTGGAGAGAATGGCAGACTCACAAAATGGTCTTCATAGCTCAATGGAAAATTTCCATCTATATTTGAAGGAGCATTTATTCTTTGGATAATATAGTTTCAGTTAACTGCAACATACGTTTCATTGGTCCTTTGCTTCCATCAAGTCTCAAGGACCTTTGCATTTCTTACTACAAGAAAGCCTGGGTGTGTTCAGTTCCTTACAGTACTTCTATACTCAGCTAACTTTAGCAGATTCTCTCCTATTGGTTGATGACTGTGTTGTGCCTCATATGCAGTCAAATGTCCCAAGTGAACTCCAGAAGGAAAACTCTTTAGCAGTACCAACAGAGTCAGAATGGTCATGTAATTAGGTCAACTCAATTAAGTTGTGGTATAGTTCTCCTTTATGGCTCCAGCTTTGTAGCACCGTTGCTCACCTTATGTTCTAAAGCCCCAGTGATTTCAGAATAGTCACTTGTTAGAAGTAACAGATTAAAATTAATGTTTTAATTAAAAATCACAACTCATTATTCTTGAAAAGAGCTGTTAAATAAATTTTTATAAGAAAAACAGTATTATTTGCACAAAGATATTTCTCGGTGATCTAAGCCTGCTCTGAAGGATTGCCATTCTTAAACAAAATAAGCAGAATGATTAGTATCTGGGGGAAATGATATCTTAACAGACATGATCTAATTCCTTTTGAATCCGAGGTAAAATTTGCACTGACTCTAGCAGAAGTCAGATTGTTCTTAAGTGGGTCAAAAGATAATTTATGTTTCCCAGTATCCTACAATCTAATTAGAAAACAAATCAACAATAACAAGGAAACAATGACCCAAAATTTGGCCCCATCAGTAAGCAGGAGTGATATAATCAATTGCCTTAGTATAAATTCTTTTAATAGGCACAGTGACAGGTGAGGGATTTAAAAGGGTCCTTAAAATAGCACATTTGGGCTCTGGGTCCATGTGCATTTCTGCAGGAGTAGTAGTGTTGGTTTAAGCAGCTCTACCTCAGCTAATCGTTGTCTTTCCTGCCCCGTCCGTTCTGTTGTGTTCATGCAGCTGTTTGAGCAGATGTGAGGCAGCAGATCAAGTTTAAAACCACTCTTTTCCCTCAACTGTTTTTCAGCCAAATCAGTTCTCCAGTCTGGTTTATCAGAGGGCTGCACAAAAATCTGTGTTGGCCCCTTGGAGTGGCTACACAAAATTGAGAATTAGTGGCCTTGGGCACCTTAAACAGTACTGGTGAAAAACTAGAGATGCAGCCTAAAGAAGCATTTCACATATTTATGGGGAAACTGTCAGAAATCAGAGAAACATTTGAATTTTAAATAATAGGTGAAGAAAACCAGTGGAGGAAAGATAGAGGGCCTTGAACGGGAAGGAAATTTAGTTTATGCTTGAGACTGTAGAAGAGTCAGAACCAGGCAATGAAAGAAAGGGAAACAGAAGGTCCTCTTTTCAAAACACACAATCTTCCACTTTCTGAGAATTGAAGGAAATATTATACCACAAATAATTCAGTAAAAAAATTAAAAACACCTTCAAAATTTGAACAGTGTAAACAGCTAACATATCTATGGAGTTGTTAGTTGCTATTCTAGAGAAAAGTCTGTACACACATCTTCCAAAATTCAAAGGTTAAGTTCTATCCTTGTATTTTCCCATCATAATGAACATTTTTGGGTGCGCCTGCCCTAAAACTGGAAGATTTACATGCTGAAAATTCCTTTGGTCTGAGGAGATTGTATTACTTTCTCACATTATTCCCAAGCTGATCTATCACACTCTTGAGGCTCATGTGAGTTTTCTTCAGTATATTCTTCTTAGACAGAATAGTTATTGTTCTTCACTTACACTCTGTGTCTCAGCTGTCCTCAGGAGAAATTAGACGCAGCCCTAAATCTAGGCCAGAAAGTGTGCACAAAATCTAATAAATTTAATGAAAGTTAACTTGCACATATCTGAGAACATCAATTGTTCCTACCAGTTAGAGGCCATATCCTGCTATTGTTCCATATATTAAACCCCTATTGAAGTTTCTTCTAAAAAATCTTGTACAAAAAATCATCTCCGGATGTGATACCAGCCAGCAGAACAAAAGGTCCTCACATGTTATTTTACTGGAATCCTGGCCCTGTTTCATATTTTGGGCTATATTATAATTCTACCATACTGTGAATCCAATCTGTATTATTTTAAAACTAACATTGTTTTACAGGCATTTTTCACTCTAATGTGAATTTAGAGTTTGGTCCTATTAATTCATCTGTGCATGGAGCTTGCACTGGAAAACTGGGCATTAGTTTGTTAAAACACAACAAATCAAACAAACACCCCACTAAATATACCCTGCAAAACAAAGAAGTAAAGCAAGTAAATCACCATGCATTCTAAAATGTTATTTGTCAAAGTAAATAATCTAGGACTGGACAGTTTTTGAACTAGAGATAAAAACATTAAGTGTGTCAATGGAGTCAGAAAAATTATTTAATTAGAAACCTAAGGTTCAAAGCACTTGTAATAAATGGAAGGTGAGACTAGTAGTAGCTTTTTAATGGAATTCTGTTTGACTAATTCTGTGAGCTGGGATGTTCCTCAGATATTATGTTAATGCCATATCCTATCCTTTTTGAATGTATGTTTCCATTGTACAGTGATAAAAGGAGATGTAGCTTATGTAGCTGTATTCTCAGTCTAAATTCACCATGGCTTCATTGAGCTCAGTGGAGCTACAGTGATTTATGCTAGCTGATACATTAATAATAAGCCTTAGGATATATTTTTTGACATGGCTGTTTGTAGTTGGTCTCCTTCACAAAATGTTTGCCACTACTGTGGAGAACCATATGTATTAATAGCATTTCTCACTTCTGAAAAGTTAGAGCTTTAAGAGTTGTAAGTTAAGTAGAACAATATACGTGTCTGTTTATCCAGTGCAGTCATACAGACACCACTAATGAGCCCAGCAAACAGTCAAATAGGACACAACAATTGAGGTGTGTTAGGAAAAAAATGTAATAGTTAATTTTAAAGTGTGTGGGTGAATTAGGAAGATGGAATGCATGGTGATGTTTTGCTAAGAATTAGAATCTGATCAGGACACCACAATTACAAGGCTGCTTATTCCTAAGAGTTGCACTAAACCTTTAGCCATCCCAGGGGGCCAGCACTTGATCTAAAAATACCAGAATGAAACTTTCATGTAAATTTAGTTAATGCAAGGAGAAATAATTTCAGAAAAGATGTGAATGTTAACAATATTAATTGATTATTAAATATGTTAATTGATGAGGATGGCAGAAATGCTCCCATGTAAGGAAGCCAACAGGCAAAAATTTTGATCTTCTTTTGATATGAGACTGTGTTGAGCTTCCTTTTTCAGATGTTTTTTAATTTTCATGTGAAATGATTTGATTTCTTCTGGCTGCTGCTTTTGCTATCTTTTTGCACGTTATCTAGCTTGTGGTGTGAAAGAATTCCACCTCCATTCTTCTAATGTCCAGTTCTTTGCTCATGTTCATGCTCCCTTGCTCTGGTACTTTACACTGCTCAGATAGCATTGAAGCTGTCATCTCTCTCTTCCTTTCAGAGAAATGAGCTACACTGTTCTTTTCTCCAGAGACTGAAGAACTTTTTTCTTTAATCTTTGTTAGCAGTGAAAACTCAGTGAATTCTTCTGCTGCCCTTTACCATTCTCAGTTCTAAAAAAGAATCTGTGAATCTTAAGATGGCCAAGGACTATTTCCACTGTTCCAGGTGTAAACATCTAGTCACTTGATATTGGATGGTTTTAGTTTCTCCTAATGTAATATTTTGGCTGTTGTTTTGAAATGTTCATTAGCTGCAGTAGACTATTGCAGCTTCTAAAAATATGCAAGCAGGGCACTCAAGTATTTTTCCATCTTCAATATTGTAATACATTGCTATTAATCAACTGTATTTTTTTCTTTTCTCCCTAGAAGTATCAGCATTTTTTATACTCAATGCCTAAATTACTTAACCTTATATCTTCAAGTGCTTCTGGTCTGTATGTGTCACCCTGAATGATATGTTGATCCTTGTTTCTGTGACTGGTTTGATAAAATCACCATTTATGTCACTTTGTTGCACTTATCTCTTTCTGTGCAAAGTGCAAGCTGACAAATGCCAGTGTTTTGTCATAAAGGTGCTGGTCCTTCAGCACTATCAACTGCTAAAATCACTAAATATATTGTCTTAAAAGAGACTTGATATAAAAAGAATGTTGGTTAATAGCAGGTGTTACCCTCTGTGGCAAAAAGCCACCAGGGCTCTGGCAAAACCCTTGTCACTGCAGTTGTTCCTTTCCTCAGTGGCAGTTTGTGAGGGCAGCCCCAGTACAGCTGATGCTCAGCCTCACCCTCACCCCTATCTGCTTTCACATATTTAGTCCTGCAACTTCTTTTCTTTTGAGCGGGAAGGAAAAGCCAAAAAAGTCATGAGCACCAAATCCCTAACTCTTTCTTGTATCTTTATGGCTTTAGAGGGGACTAGCGATCCTGAACCCCAACTCCTGCAAGTTTCTGAATAAAATTGAATCTGTTGGAACTGGCAGAATTCGGTGCCTCACTCATATATAACTATGAATATGTATTCACAGTTATATATTCATTCATTTTATTGCTTCCTTTCTGTAGAATTCATGTTCTCCAACGTATTTTCTTATGCACTTTTGCAAAAGTCAGTTCTCCTTTCAGACATGTATAAATCAAATTACTGCAGTGAGATGAATAGAATGTCACCGTTACAGAATGATGAGTTCAAACCCAGGCCTTTTAAACCTGTAGGTCCTCTTGTAAATTGATGAATGATTTGTCAGTTTCTAGGTCTCCTGAGCTATCCTCTACTTTCAAGGAAAATGATATCTTTATAGATCAACATCCATCCCCACAAAACTTTATGTCTTCCCATTTTTCTTATCTCCCACATTTGTATTCTCACTCTAGGGAAAGGCCTTCAGGCTGCTTGCTGATGGTGATAATTTCTGTCATAGTTGTTTAATGTATAAAATAAACACATTGCTTTAATTATGAATAAAAAGCAGCTGATAAACATGGAAGCTTCAAAAGTGTTACCTCTTGTGTGCTCTTCCTTTCATTCACTAATTCTGATATTCCTTTTTTCACGTTATCCATATGACTCAGTCTACCATTACAGCAAGTAAAAGTAGACCTTTTGTTTTTAACATGATCATTATTTAAATAAAGTAAAACATATTTTAAAAGGTTAAAATAAGTCATATTTCTTCAACTATGATAGAAGTCGTAGCATTCAGGAAGCACTGTTGCTTATTATTTTTTCCTGCTAACTATTATAAAAGGTGAAGTTACAGTTTTCAACATCTAGAAATATCTGTGATCATCAAGACTTGCATCTGAGCTTTGATTTGCGTGTTTGTTTTTCTCAGTGAATTCTTCATGGTTAATATTCTAATAATCTACTGGCTGCTAGAGATTGCGCAAGAATAACATATGATTTAAGTACTGTACATATGATTTGAGGAAATTATTATTTCCATTCTTAATACTTAAAACATATCCTTGTTACTTCAAATGAAAAAAAAAATAACATCTCTCCTTGTGTATTTTAAAGTAAATCTATAAATAAATTAATCTAGAGGCTCCAATTATAAATGGGTTTATTACCATCTCCTTTTAAAATGCATCTCAATAATTCATTTGTTTTGGTTAGCATTTTTAAAGAGCATTTCAAGACTGAACGTATCCCTGTGACACAGCTGTGGATAACCCTAGCACAACATGTCACATCTAAGGCACTGTTGCTGAAATATTTCAGGGCTATCCGTTCATGGGGTAGGTCCTTACACTAATGCTCAGTTTAGATTAGGGATTTAGAAGAAATTGCAAAATAATTTAATAAAAAATCCCATGTGTTTAACTCTTAAAAACCAAAAATCACGTAAGAGTTTGAATTCAATGTTTTTCTATTGCCAACTTTGTGTTTGTTTTCACAGGTCAAAGTCCTGCTGTCCAGTGTCATCACATTCAGATTCTGCCATGACCTGTAACTCTCTCGTCTCTAAATTTTCCCTTGCAAGAGAACAGCTGCCTGAAAACTGTTGTGGAATACTGAAACATGTTTTTCATTGAAGTATCTTTAAAGAATATATATTGGTTATAATTTGTCTTGTTATGTTAAATGCATGTAGATCAAGCATGTATGCCTATATTATAATACATCTACTTTTTTAAATACTAGCTTATGATAATGTCATTCATTGGATTTTAAATGGAAGGCTCACGGATTATCAAATCTACTTCTGTTTCTAAAGGTATCCTTACTCTAAACCTAGTTTTCTTCCTAGTTAAATCAGAACTGAAATTTATCAAAGGAAAGTATTACATTTGCCCTTTGATGAACAATTACCAAGCATTACATGTTCAGAGTAAAAAATGGATAACATTTTATTTTATGAGTCCACTAACTAATAGCGAATTAGAATAAAACTCCCGTGGGAACACATTTGACATTCACATGAATAACAGATGAGTTCATTATGATCCCCTGCTTATAAAAGAAATGGCAAATGAATCCATAATTATTAAGCATTTAAAAATAACATTCCCCCAAAAGATAAAATTCTGCATTAAATACCTGGCTGTGGTTCAGCTGCAGGGCTTTAAAGAAACTGAAATGAAGCAGTAGCACAAATGATTTCATTATTTGCCACGTTGTTCAACTACTTGGTAGCCAAAGTAATGAAGATTTGTATGCTAGTTAATGCCTTTGAATTAATTCTGAAATTTTGAGATTAATCTTGCTTCCAAAGCAGAGAATACAGATTAGATACATGGTGCATGAAAGGTTTATGCTGGGTCTATGTATAAAGAGGAGGATTACAGCACATATGGCTACTGACATGTACTCATGTTATAAGTGCCTGTGGGCATCTCATTTGAAATATATATTAGAGTTGAATTTTGTAGGGTTTTTTTTGTTGATAGATGTGTAGATGTATATATGACAAATACCATTCAGGACGGTTATTTTTCTAGAAGTAACATTCTCAAATACTTGCCAGGCTGTCCCATTAGCATACGGCTCACAGCCAGGCAGAAGACAGCTCTTCCATGAATCGAACCTCTGCCCTGTGATGACACTAGCAGTACAGGGTCCCAAAGGTTGCCTTGTCTGCCAGGCAGAGAGGGAAATAAGAGATGCTGAGCACAAAGTTAAGAGGATAGCATAGAGGCCTTGCAGAGAAGAAGGGATAAGTAAAATCCTGTTCTTTGTACTACCTGCACCGAAGACATACAACAGGAAAGGGATGAGAAGTAGACCAAATAAGACTGGTCAAAGTGCTGTCAGCACTAAGGAGATGCAAAATTCTTGTGTTGCTAAATCTTACATAGATCTAGATAGCCTTGATGGAGTGAAGAAGATTGTTATTTTCTGTATAAATGCTGACCCCATGGGTAGCCCTCCTTGGTTATCCAAGGAATAGAGAAATAATGCCATAGCTACCGTATTATCATTATTACAATACCATATTCCTTTTCCCAGTATAGAGGTAAGGAGTTGTGTGAAAGACCTTGTGTACAATCAGATTTTAAAGTAACATTGCTCCCACTTTCTTCCAAGTTCCCTCCTCCTTAGCAGCAGGCAAGGTTCTAACACAGTTGTGTTGCCATTTTGTTGTCATACTGATCAGAAGGGAAAAAAGGCACGTCAAATGTGCTCATATTTTATTTCACTCAGAGGTTTGAAGCTGCAGTCTGCCATCAGGTGGACTTCATGAGAGACCTAGGCTGTGGGCTTGAGAAGAAGTGCTGTAGAACCAAAAAGTGCAGAGAAGGGAGGAAGTAGAAAGGGAAGGCTCTCCGGATTGTGGAGGGTGAGTGACATGCTGCACAGTGATGAAAATGGTCGTGAAGACTAGATATACATTAACCGAAACAGAATTCTGTAACTTAGTAATACACTTTTCTAGTTCAATTAATTAGTTGTTACTACTAGGGAAAAATTAATCAAAATATCAGAAAACCCATTTGTACTATACAAAGCCTGTGGAAAAATGTGTGGAGAAAATTTGACAAACTGTTAAATGAAGATAAAACTATGTCTTTCTGCTTTGGAACAAGAATCTCCAGATGAGCTTTAGCAATTGCATAGCTGCCAATGGAAGAATATGATTTATACAGTGCTGAATTACATCACTTTTAATTTTAAAAGTCTTGGTGCTATCTGATTTAACTTCTGATTTGATCTGTGTGGGTAGAGTTTGGATCTATGTCCAGACAATAGGGCTGAGCTGATGCTTCAGAGGGAGCTGAGAAATACCTACCCTAAATCCAACAGATAAAAACTAAATGTGTATCAGAGAAACTAATTGTGCATCAGGGAAACGAACTCCTTCCTGAGCCCTATGAATTTCTGGGTGAAGTATGTGGTTTGATTAAGATTATTGCCTTAATGCAGAGTTTCAATTCTTATGGGCCCCATGAGGACAATGCAGGAAACCTGTTCCATCTGTGATGTATGAAGTGAGGGGTATGAACACTTGTATTCACACATTCACATCATGCACAATTCTACATTCCAAGACGAAGGAGATAATAGCAGCCATGCCAGCTAATTATGCTACACACAACTTTTTCCCCCTTGAAAGATAAATCCACGTTTGGAGATTTGTTTTGGGGTTTTTTATTTTGTGGGTTTGTTTTGTTTTTTTTCAAAGCTGATACATTATGAATGTATTACTTATAAAACTTTCAAAGTTTCTATTTTAAAACATTTAACATCTGTCAGAAAGATAGTTATTTGTTTATACAGCCTATAATATTATAATGTATCTATGGCTGTCAATATTTGACGTCGTCATTATTATAAGGAAGGGCACAATAAGAAAAATGCTGTGATAGTTCTCCAGACGATGACAAGGGAAAATGTATGTACTTTTTACTTATAAAAATCGGATGGCGTTATCTTAGTGTAACCACTTTAAAGTTAAGACATCAGAAGATAATTTGCTCTCAAAATGTTGGATAAATGACTCAAGTCAAAGTCACATCATGAGTGGTCCGACCATATGCTCCCTCACAAAGCCACTGCTGGTCATCATTGAACATCAGTGTGCAAAAAATTGGCATGAAATACCTTATCATGTAGGTTTCTGTTCATTACCAACACATTAGACTGCAAGTGAGTTGTTCCAATGCTTTCTTGTAATTTGCTAGTGGACTCTTGCACCACCCTTCTGTGGAAAAAGGGAATTCATGGAGTTTGTAGAAAGCTGTAAATTAGACACTTCTTTCAACATCAGAGAACTCTGGCCACTAGAATTCCTTTTGGAAAATTAGGAAGTGAAAGGTGGTAGAAAGGATTGGTACTTGGAATGGGCAAGTTCTGACTAAGAGAATCAGAGGAACAGGCATCTCTGAGAAGAAAGGGCAAATAAATCCACACAAGATTATTTTTTAAGGGAAACAGGTACAGTTGTGAGGAGATATGAATAGTTTATAAGGATTAAAGTCTAGGCTTCAGAATGTAGTTACAATAAGACAAGTCACAAGTCTGAATCACCTCAATTTATGATATGTTGTCTTGCAGCAGATAGCAAAACATGCATGTTCTAAATCTTATGAAACAATAGTTACAGTAAATAAATGCATTTGGCAGTGACTGAAATACTAATGACACACTGCATTTCAAACGTTTGTTTAAAGTGACCTCAGCCAGTTATTTTGCTGCTAGAGACAAACCTCTGTCAAATTATATTTTCTACCGCTGAAGTTCTGATAGTATGGTACCCAAATTAGGTGTAATGGCTAATAATTTATTCACTAGAAGGTTTGCCATTATCAGCTTTGTTTATGTCAGGTGGATTTTAAAAAACAGTTCTCTTTCTTGCAAACTGCTCGGCAAATTTCATCTGCTGTATTAGATGTCACTATCTCATAGGCATGTTATGAGATTCTTCTCATAATAGAAAAGAAAGATAACCAAATATAATATAGGACTTACAGGAATGTTAGGGTTTTAGTTGACAGAACCTTATTTATATGTATTCAATAAGCTTTCTGTTCTTCTTTCAAGTAATGTTGCTGTAAACATTCATGCCAAAAAAGGAATAAAGCTTGTGAGTGTAGTATATATACATACTGTATATTTAGGAGAAAACATGTAATGAATTTTTAAATTTATTTTTAAATTTTGCATTACCCCATGCAGTGCTTTTTGCTGCTCTGATTCAAAATGTCGAGAACTCAGAGATAGGCTTATTAGGAAAACATATATATCCACTGCATTTCTACACTGTATTAAATGACGTAAAATCACTTCTTAGCTCTTGTGAAGACGTGCTGTTTGAAATTTTAAAGAGATTGAAGTATGTGAGTAGCTCTAAACTATTCCTTTTAGCTACTATTTTGATAATTATCTTTATAAGATATCTCACTGGTCCTCAGTTGTACTTGTTTCAAAGGATGGGAGGGTATGTGGTATTTCTACCTAGAAAAATTATAAGAAGAAAAAAGATAAAAAGCTGCACATCACAAAATTTTAGCTACTTGATGGCTTCTGGATGGAACTTCTTCCTTGTCCACAGCATTGTCTTTTTTCAGTGCCAGGAAATGCACAATACACTACTCATAGCCAACAGAAAAGATACAGAGAATCCAATTAGTTTCTTTCCCTCTGTAATTTAAGAGTTACATTCACGAGATGATTAAAATTCAGCTAGATACATCATTACATCTATTAACATACAAATTAATTTACATTTCTTATTTATGACCTTGCACATCGCTGCTTGTTCACCAGTGGCACAGGAAATTGTAGTTTTACGTTAGTTTATAATGAATTTGTTCTTGCTTGCAAGCACTGGAAATGTGGCGCAATGTTTTAATTTCAAACACTGTAAGAGAATTTTAAAATCCAAGTAATTTATTTATTGTAGCAACCTGCCTGGAAACATTTACTCTATTTTTTTTTTCAAAAAACTAGAGCATATTTATTCAAACTTTTTACTGATTTTCCTTCCCTACACATGAAAATTAAATGCAGAGATTTAATGTTTTAGATCATGTGTTTTCAGGCAACTGCATACACGCATCTACATGTTAAAAACTCAGTAAATATATTGCCTTTTTCAGAAAAAAAAATCTTGAGGAAATAGACATTTCTCTTCCAGAGGTAATTTCACAGTTGTGGGGTTTTTCTTTGTTTTCCTGATTATATTCTGCAGGGGTAATTGGTTGGGGTTCTATCCAAGGATTTCTGAAATCAATTGAAAGGTCATGCACTTTGGATTGAGGTCTCAGGCATGGAAGAATATATTCACTCCTGTGTCAGAGCTAGACCAAAAAAAGGAGGGAGAAGGATCCCAGGTGTCCACGGGATAATAACCTACTCTCAGCACAGATTAGAGATGTTTAGGGGCAGTATGTGACTGAAGAATGGGGCATGAGGTCTGTCATTATCATCCCATTTTTCCTTCACCGATATGCTGGGACATGAGTGGAGCAGTAGATACAGGAGCCAAGCCCAACAGTCTCCAGAACTCCTGCAGCAATATGCAAGTGAAGTCTGGTTTGCACTGCCCAAAGTGCTTCAAAGTGGATCCACGTGGTGCCTACCTGAGCAGAGAGCCAGGCTCTGGGAGTTTTGCCGGGGAAACCCTTCCCACAGAGCCGTGCCAAGGGCTCAGCTCCGCCTGCTGCTAAGCTGCCTGTATTTTCAAACACTGTCAGAGTCTGCTACAGACCAGCGCTGCATGGCTGTGCCTGTGCAGAATTTGCTGCATAACTTCTAGTGGAGAGATAAAAATAATCCCTGACAAAAATCAACTTCATTCTGCCTCAGGACATAATTTAAATACCTTCTCCTGGGTGTTCTTCCCTCTTTATAAAAGCAACAAGTTCACTTTCCAGCCTTCACACTCTAATTCTAGAAAACATTTCATGAGGGACTGCCACAGTGAAGGTAGAGCTATTGCTGCATGAGGATACAAGGAATATCTGCTAGGAACACGGTGGTGGGAAATGGAAAGGTGGTGGGAAATGGAAAGACTCTTGAGTATTTCCTTTCCCAAGATTGTGGGGCCAAAATGTTGCTTGAATTTATGAATAGAGGTGGACAAAATTTATGAATGATTTAAAAATTCTTAGAATAACAGAGGTTTGAAAGGACTGGGACCATTCCTGAGATTAGGTTGAACTAAAGTTGCTTCAACTGAAATAATAAGAAAAATATGAAACATTCTCTTGGTTTTTAAAGGAAATATTTTAACATACTGAAAATGAAATTTTTCATCTTTTGAAACTGAAATACCATTTTCCACTTCCAAATTAATATAAATTTAAAAGTAAAATATGTGTGTTTTTTTAAAAAGGTCACAAAACATTTTATTTTTATTAGATGTAACATTTCACATTTACCCCAAATGGAAATTACTGGGTTTTTATTTTGTAAAAGAAAAAGTATTGTGTGAGTTCTGTATGAACTGTGGTTTGTGCTTCCTTCTTTCTGACATTTTCGTTTTGTGATTGAACTGGAGGAAATGTCACTTGCTCCGTTCTGTTTATGAAATCTTCACGAGACACTGTCCTGAGAGTTTGTACCCTGTACCCTGTGTAAGGGTATAGTTCTTCCCTGTACAGTGCCAGTGCTAAACCTTGAGCCTTGCTGCATGCTCTGCCTGTGCCGTACTCTGACTCTTTGGGACAAAAATATAGTGTGTAGGGATTTGTGATTTCAGCAGGCTGCTCATGGAAAGCAGGATCTCCTAATTCTAATGGGATTGTGGGATACCTGCATGAGGTATCATTAGCTCTGCGTACACTGAGTAGAAGAGACCTTATTGGTCACAGATCTTTCCCTTCTACTTTGTGTTCCTATTCTTTTCTTTCACATTCCTTGTTCTCTTGCCAGCAATCAGTTCATTTCAAATAGATTTGATGTTTAAAATTTTCATCTAAAGTTACAGAGCAGGTGATGAGAACTCCAGATGCCCTATGAGACTCTCATTTTTTCAGGCTGATCTGGGCAATTCAAAGGCAGAATCTTCTGGTCTGTGGCTCTTCTCCCATTGACCCTATATGGCTGACTTGGGTGGATGCTTAAGGATTTCAGAAGGTGTTTTGCTCAGTCATCGTTGTCTCTCTAACAGTGTCAACTTTTGAAAACTCAGAAAGCTGCTACAGTCTCCAAGAAAGGCTTATCAGACCTTTCCTAGGAGAAGTAAAAGTAGGTGATGAAATCAAGTGTTACGTGTGTCTATTCACAACATCACTTGGGCATGTATATGACTACAGATTGGGGGCAGGAATCCTATCTCTCATAGGTAGTTGTGTGAGTGTTGTTTGGTTTTTGTTTTGTTTTTAATGTCTTTTAAAGAAAGGTTATTAGGGTTCATCTAGTAGCTAAAATCTTCAGCAAGGAGGTGACATTATGGACAGTGAAAAACTTTTACTACGAGCGACTCTCTGTAGTTAAAACAGCTAATAAGAGTTTGCAATCTGAAGAGACAGAAGTGAGCAAAAAGAGAGAGGAAGGGAGTGCTGTCAATGCAGTTTTACAGATGGAGAAGTGGACAAGCCTTGATTCAGAAAAGTATGGAGACAGATCCTGATTTTTAGCGTTGCCAAATGTGTACATTTCAACATAGTCTGTTTGATCCTGCCGATGCTTTATGCCTACGCATTTCTAATTTTAACTGTTCTGGTTTTTTTTTACTATCAAAGAGAAGGGCTTTCATAGTTTCTCTTCAAACTGACTTTTTAAATACACCGGAGTATCTCTATTCTCAGCACAGATTTTCAGTATATTTTCAGATTTTCAGCAGTTTTTGTACAGGTATACGGGGTTTTTGCCACCCCCCCCCCCCACCAAATTTTACTGCGACTGCAGGCATCCAGTAGCGAGAGAAGTAGTAAAGGACAGATTTACGTACATTGGCTGTGCTGACTTTTGAATACAAAATAACAGGGTTATTGTACTGCATCAAAATAAGAGTCTTAGCCTGGAAGGGATATTTCATTGATATTGAACTGAATACATAGGCACAGTGCAATGGATCTTAAAATTGGCTGGACTGTTTCTGGATGCCTGTGTATTTCAGTATTCATATAAAAATCCCTGTGCACAGCATAAGCAGACTAATGAGGTGAGACCTTTTCTTAGTAGTATAATCTGTAAGACAAGTTCTAGCAGTCAAGCAGGAAATCAGAAAAATGGTACATGCAAACTACTTGTCTTTGTCCAGGGTTCTGGTAATAGTTTGAATTGAATGATACAGCACGTGAAGAGGTTTATTCCTTATATATGCCTTGACACACTCTAGTGGCAAAACCTCGCAGTGCCATTCAGGCAGTGGAGCCCAGTTCATTTATTTCCTTTTTGATGTGAAGTAATAGTTACCTTGGATGAAAATTTAGTTGATCAATATTGAAAGTAACCTAGCAGCTCAGAAATTGCCTTTCAAGTCCTGTGCTTTTATAAAAATTGTATTTCTTTTTTATATTTTAATATATAAAATACTGAATCAGGAATTTTGCTTGCTTGACATTTGTACAGAGTTTTGAGCAACACACCCTTACCTGAGTCATTGATGCATGGCCGTGATATTTATGCAATATATAGAAGTCAATAAACAGCACCTATCCACAAGTCCTCAAAACTTATCCTTTAATGGTAATGGATATAAATCTTGGGCAACCTCATCTTTTAACCAACCATCATTAAATAGTTAATCAATAACCACATTAAAAATGTATTTATAGATAAGCTTTAAAACTAGTGGTTTTGCTGATTGAACTTATCATAAATGATTCACTGTTTTGTCTTCTGAGAAGACATAATGGACCACTTGGCTGCCTCAGTTCTCTTCATTTTTCCTTCAGGGCTAGCTGGTGGCAAAACCCCTCTGGTAATACACTAAAGAATCTAAATATATACTTTATCATCGCAGTCCAGCTTAAGGTGAACTATTTTCTCCAGAATCAAGAATTTTCTGTGGCAATACTTTTGATTTGACTGTGGGCTAGTACTGATCCTCTGGCCTCATTGCTGATACCATTTGGGCTGCAGAAGGACAGGCTATCTCTCTGTGTTTTACTGCAATTTACACACCAACATGAGTCAAGTATTTTACATAGCACAACTCAAAATTTCCCTTCCTCAGGAAGTTTTGCTGTTTTGAAACTCTTAAATGGCTGTGTGACAATGAAAGCAAAAATCCCATTTTCCAGAAAACAAAAAAGTAGAAGCATCTCTTTCTGGTTTAATGTTTGAATTTATTATTGTTGCTTAAACAATACAAGCAGATTACAAGCAGATTAAGGCTCTGTTTGTTCATTATTCCTCATTATTCTCTATTTCAACAATTCCTTCTGTTCTTTTCTCCTTGACTGTTGCTTTCTGGTTATTTGGACATAAAAGAGCCACATAGATATTTTAGACTGGCTCTTACTTCTGGGCCTCTGAAGTTTTAAAATTTTTTCTTAATCAATTTTCTCTTTATATACTCCAGTAAGAGTAAACCTAAATGTACTGTCTAAATGAAGACCCTTACATGAAAATATGCCTTTCCCCAACTCTCTGGAGGTGCTTGCTTTGGATTTAAAAGTGAGTACTTTTCAGGCTGGTGCAGCTCAATCATAAATATTGGAAGATGCTGACTGAAAATTAGAGCTGGAGTGAACAAGTAAATCTCATTGAAATCATTGGGAATACTGCCAATACACCGGGAATGAATTAGACCTTTGGTTTTTTGCATCCTCACTTGACCTATTGTCCTAAAATAGCATTGTCAGACTAGATCTATCACAAATTTGTAGTTATGTCATAATAATTATGTTATTATTAGTGAATAGATGAGCTTTAGAAGTTTTTTTATTCCTTGTCCTGTTGCCAAATTCCATGAGGACACAAGCTATGAATTAGGTTGGAGCTCTGAATCCTTCTTTCATGTGGTATGGACAAGGTACTTCCAAGAACAGGAACCTGTAGCCACATTTGGGCAATACATTATTTGTTCTCACTGTTCTGTAGTAATATAATTAGCAATGGAATGGCATTTACCATTCTCTGGGAGCTGTGCTATCAAGAGATCTGTGTTCCTGGTTAACACGGCTGAGAGGGACTAACTTTGGGAACCACGCACTGCTTGGTTAGTACAGCAACACTGGTCACCATATGTCTCGTGTATCCCAGGATTGTAAATATTCCTTTTTATTAAGGTCCATTTTTGATTTAGACCCTAATCCAAGCAAAAAATAAAACAAGTCATAAGAAAAAATAAGACAGCAATGGTTGAGTGAGCATCCAAGAACATCACCTTGCAAGATGAAACCACTTGTATCTAATGAGGCATCAGTTGTTTTCTGGATATCTGGGCTTTGTAAAGCTGCAGCATCCACTGGAACAATAATCAGTGGTCAACTATTCAGCTTCTGATAATGTGCTTGCTTTGTCCATCTTTGCATTTTAAACTAATGTCAGATGACTCCGTAATTTATTTATGCATCTGCTTTAGGCTCCTATTACAAATAAATGAACATCTGAGTACTGCATGTCAATGCCTTAAAAGTCCCCTCAGGGGCTGCCTTGAGGGAAGGGTTTTTTTCTCTCCTTAAGACACAGAGGGTTAGACTTGCAGCAGAGAAGTTATATTCTAGAGAAAATTTGATTTTTTTTCAATGGACTACAGGAGAAAAAATTAACTAAGTGTATAACTAACTTGATTAACTTTGGGTAAGTCGTCTCAGCCACATGGAGGATTTATATCCTCTGGTGCAGTCAAATGAATATGACTCTGTTGTACTCTGAGCCACTTTAGATTCCAAAATAATACAGCTCTTTTCACTGCCAGTGTCATAATGGAGATTGGTTGACAAATTCTTCCATCTGTTATGCCCAGACCATACTTTGCAGTGCAGATTTCACCAACTATGTAATCTGGTATTTCTTTGCATGGTGCAAAATTAAGCTTCCTTCTTTCTTTCCTCTCCCCTGGACAGTAAAGAGCTTTATAAAAAACATCAGATAAAGGTATTTTGGGCTATGAGATGACAAGGTGTCTTATGTGGCTATAGTTCCAAATTTTTAGTTCAAGGTACTAATACTAGGAGGTTTTAATTTGGAAGTGTAAATAGTTCTTCTTTCTGCTTATTTAAACACTTTTGTTTCCTTTATGAAAAAGGCAGGTTTATGTTAAAATTCAGGAAATACGTTATTAAAGTGCAGAAGGAAAACCAGTGTATTTCAATTTAAAAATTCCGTGAAGTGACTCATTTATTTGCCCCATGACTCTGCAAAGTCACTAGATAGACAAATGCATTATGCAGATAGAGAACTGGAGACAGAGGTTATGTGATGCCCAAGGCCATGCAGTGAGTCAAAGCTGAGCCAGGGCGAAGTTCCCATTTTAGTGTGCCTATTAATAACACCAGCACGGACAAACTATATGAAAGAACTAAATTTGGGGGCCATGTGATGTCAGCATGCTCTGCAAGACTGAGATATTGTTTGTTTCCATCTAACTGTAAAATGGTGAAATTATTAGACATAAATAGGACTGGATTAATATCTTATCTGAAGGCTTTCTCATACTTAGGGACAGTAATCTCTTTCCTCTCTCCTGACTGACACCTTTTGTTTTTTCTTTGCCAAACAGAAAAATGATTTGTTTACGTTCCACTTTTAAGTACTGACAGGTTAGTACTCTGTCTGGCGTCAAAAAAGACAGTCACAGCATAAAATATTTAGGGATAAATGTGAACCAGTGTTAATGAGAGCCAAATTTTGCTTGCATTTGCTATCCTTGTTAAAAGTAGTATTTACATTTAGTAGACCATTCCTGCATTGATATATTATATTCTTTGAGATTGTATATGTTATCTAGTTTTAGATAAAGTTAGTGACTTCAGTTACTAACAGGATGTGGCAGAGGAAAAGATATTGCATAATGAGAAGTTGGAATTAGGAGCTGCTGTATATCATTAGTATCTGTCAGTGACTTGCCTTAGTGACTTGGGCATTTATAAAGTATAAATATGATTTTTAGGTGCCTTTTCTAGTGGTTCTATTTCTTATGATTGCTGGCTTGATCATTATATGTAGTAAAAGAAAAGTCAATCAAGAATCAGCAAGATTACAGAAATATCCATGAGAACTGACAAAAGAAGGGTTGACATATTTGATGGGGACAGTTAAGGAATCCATTGCAGATGTACTTAACTGGAGCCAATGTCTAGAAATGCCAAAAGATGATATCAGGGATTATATTTGACTTGCAGCCTACAAAGCATTATCATGAAAAGTCATGAAACCCTAATGACAATGGTAAGGTCAACTTGGGTTTTGAGCAACAGAGTGAAAACTTAACATGGAAGTAACTTTTTGGTTCTTGTTTATCCTTAAAATACATTCAAAATACCCTAATCTCTGCAGCCTCATAACAGATTTCCAAGATTCTTCAGAATATCAACAAGAACCAAGATTGCTCCATTCATTCTTCTTTAACTCAAAGTGCTAGCTTCATCTGTGTATATAAAAACGGCTGATGTTACTGCATTTGTGATCTTAATCTCTATACAGAGAGAGAAGTGATGTCAAAAGGAGCAACATTGCTAAACATACTGATCCATTCATCACGCCCAGAGACTGATTCATATCTCACTTAAATTAACATGTATGACAGTGA
Organism: Dasyornis broadbenti; assembly: GCA_013397935.1. NCBI lineage: Eukaryota > Metazoa > Chordata > Aves > Passeriformes > Dasyornithidae > Dasyornis > Dasyornis broadbenti. The sequence goes on from VZRN01000634.1 coordinate 855,423, forward strand.
CCTAGAAAACAGTCCTGGAGTAATCATAATATTGCAGCAACTTGCAAAAACAGGCAGGGCTTTTGGTAATTGATCATTCTTCATCATAACAACCTGCTAATTAGGTTTCTTGCTCCCATCTCACTGCTTCAGTGTATTCTCCTAATTCTAATTGTTATTTTTGATTTATATCTGTTTGTTCTTGGGCCAACATTGTCATACATCTTAAATAATTAATTTCCCTGATGATATCTTCACCAATAGCCTTCATACTACTGCCTCATTGTTACGATATATATTGATCTTTCTGTATTGTGAGTGACAAGAACTATATAATTTTTCAAATAGGGACTCACCCATTCTTATAGGATGTCATCAGTGCTGTACTGTCTCTAGTATCTCTATCTGCAATATTGTGCTGTAATATGGTTTTGTCTTTTTTTCAGCTGTATCACACTCAAAATATTGGGTTGAAGCAGCTGCACTTTTGTTTGTCAACCTCTTTGCACACTCCTCAGGGATGTCTGTTACCTCTCCATTCCTCTGTTACTCCCACCCTGCTAGCCAGACCCTGTAGCCCCTCTTTGATCCTTGCCAGGTAGCCCTTACTACCTCCTGCTGCTTCTCTAACTGTTACCAGAAGCTGAGGTAGAGGCTGAAATGAGACCCAGAAATGGGCCAAGGCCTACTCCTGCTGTGGGCTGATGTGGGAAGAAGTGGAGATGGGAGGATCTAAGAGAAACAGACTGCAGAGCATTTTCATCCTTCTGCTGCCATCTGGGAGAGGGCTGGGGAGTGCTGCCAGGGCTCAGCAGCTACAGAGAAGACAATGCCCAGCTGCTCGGGCTCGCCAAGCGAATGCCTCCTGCCTCCTCACACAAAGTCTGCAGCTTGTTGCCTTGGCTGCCCCCTTGTTTGCTTATTCCTGCCTCCAATGAGAGCTTAGTTTCCTACTACATTTCATCTCATTTCTGCTACTCTCTGATATTCCTCCTCTAAACTGATGCTGCCTCCCAATATACACCAGCACACTGCTAAATTTGTCAGTTTTTTTGTTGCAGAGTCCTGCTCTGTATGACTATTAAAATTCAGACCCAGTTCTCGAAGAATTTTTACTATTCACTTTTTATTGAAGATTCCTCTTTCAACACAGTCCCTCAACTGGATTTAATAGAATTACTCTGGTGCAAAGTGACAGCCAAGAAAAATAAAACTGTCCCTTCAATTTTAATGAAGGGCTCAGCCATCTGATCGGGCTATTGCAATGTAGTAAGTTACTGCATGTCAGTGGAGCCATTGAAACCATGGGTGCTTTTAGTCTAGCCAGTCACAGAGTAGTGCAGGACCAATTAACCTTCTTTAAACTGATTTTTAAGCTAAAATTGTAAAGTGTAAACTTAAAAAACCAAGCAAGCCGAATGGAATATAACGGGCTAATTACCATGGCTGTGTTCATGTACAGTATGTTATTGCAGCTTTAGTGTGTGTCTGAGGATGCCACTAAAATTAGAGGGACACACTTCCATGATATTCTGAGGAATAACCAAGTTTTTGACTCATGTTCTGACTCTAGAACAAGTTCTACATTACATCTGCATGGGTTCCACTTTAGCCATTGCCATTATTGATATCCATTAGCCCTTTTTATATTCTGGTTACTTAGGCAAGGATCATCAAGCATGAGTTATGGAGTGCCTAGCATCATAGCTGCTGCTGAATTATAAATTAGTACATTTACAGAGTCAATTAATCTTTAGTATCTTGTGTGTGGCTGATTTAATATATGTGCACACCAAAAAATGAGTATCTTAACATGCCATGAGTGTGTGCTCAGTTGGGAAGGTCTGGAGAGTTGCTAATCTCCATGGTCTATATTCCTCCTCTAAAAAAGACGAGGTTTTCAATTTCCAGAGAGCTCCTGTAGGCAACGATTTGTTTTAAAAAGAAACAGTTATATATGGCATCTGTTTTGTCATTATACAGATTATTTCCTTTCTGTACGTCTTGTGAAACAACATGCATTGTCTTTCTAAAAATAATTTTTATCGATGGCACAATTTAGTACAACGTTTTCTAAAACGAGCCCAAACAAGAACCACTTGAATGGTTGTCTGTACAGATACAATCACTGTATCGGGTTTCACTCACTGAATTCCCCAAACACTCAACTCTGCACAGACCTGTCCTGTTGGTAAAACTTCCTTCACCTGACTTCTGTTTGTGCTGAGAGCAGCTTTGTTTTTTTGAGAGCGACATGCATGATCTAGCTTTACATGTGTGTCCTGTAACTTGTCTAATGACATAACAGTTTCTCTGTTGACAGTAAATATTTGAGTGCTCTGCTAACTTTTAGTAAAACACACCCATCTTTCTTCCTGTGGTGCCTGGGAAATGTGCTGAGTCTCAAGATTTCAAACAATCTGAGTTCTAACATTTGGGATTGGGTATAAAATGAAACTAAGGATTAAAGCATTGATTCCTATTTATTATTCAGCTAATTTAATATCAGTTACTTCAGTGAAACTGAGGCAGAGACTCACCAATGGGATGAGAGAGTCAGGCTCAGATATCAGCCTTATGTTCAAAAGCAACATTGACAATATCATAGAAATTGCCTCAAAATTGTTAAGAGACTTTCAGAAATAAAAATATCACCTTCAGATCCTAAATCTACTAACACCAGTTGAAGTTTTCAGGTTTTGCTTCTAGTGGTCTGAGTTTTAAGTCATTACATCCTATATGTTTGTTTGTTTGTTTTAATTTCTTTGCATATCGACACCAAAACTTTTCTCATACCGAAAATTAAGCCTTAAAGACCTTAATTCCACTCATATCCAAATATAGTATTTCTTCTATCCCTCCATCAGTTTTATAAATCACCTAAGAAACATTTGCAAACTAGAAATGGAGCTAATAAGTTCCTAAAACACTGTTTCAAAGGTTGTGCTAACTTTTGTTTCTGCTGCAGACTGCAGTGTCTAAGCATCTTGAAAGGAAATAGTGTGTGATAGGAAATAGCTGATCACTCTGCTCCTTGTCTGTCCTGGCAGTAGATACAGGTAGTTTTGATTGCTTAGTCTGTCTGAAGGCCGCCTACCCCTAGTGCAAAGTCAGCCTTTCTAAAACCTCCCCTAACAGGACAACAAACACGAAGTTGCAGTCAAATATTTGGAAGATGTACATTAAGCCCTCAGGGGAATTCTCTGCAATCATCATATTACTGCACATGAAAGGATAGAGCAATTCCTGTTTTCCTAAGGAACCTGAAATGAAAGGACCAAAAGAATCCGTTTCCACTTTCTTTCACCAGAGAGTCACGGAATTTGGTTTGTACATTGACTAGACATGAACTGTATGTATAAGTAAAATGTCCCTGAGGATGTTAAACTATTTTTACAAGTACTTTAATAAACTAGTATGTCCTATAAAACTGAATTTTCACCATTCTTGCAGAGGTTACTTGGTGCATTTCTGTGAGCAAGTAAAAGAACTGCATGAAAACCCAGTCATTTTTAGTACAGCTCTGTCTGCTGCATTGGTTTTATGCTGTCAATCCCTTTGTAGTGTTAGTGCACTGTGCTGTGGTAGCCTCAAGGTATTCGAGCAGAGCCGGTACACAAGACAGGAAAGCGATGTATAAAACTGTAAACCAGCAGGAGCAGGGCTTTTTTATAACATTTTTATCTACCGTACATAAAACCATTCCCTGATTTGAATAATTTACTGAGCTAAACAATAAGATTAACAATATACATTCAACAGGGAAGATCAGGCAATAAAAATACCCACTATTTCAATCAGGATTGCAAATTACAGATGTCCAAAAGATACTAAAATGTAAAGAAAAATCCCCAACCCCTGCAACTGATCAGAATTAGTGTCAGTCATTGATTTCTAGAACACAGAAAGAGATGGTGAGTATAAATGTGTTACTTACAAGTGCTGAGGATTTTAGGGAATGAAAATGGAGAGCAGGAGCTGAAGACTGCCTGCCATGCCAGCAGTGTTGATTTGAAAGCGATGGACACAAATAAACGTTCAGCAAAGCTTAAAAAGCTGCAATGCAAGGCTAGCCAAATGTGTCCATGTCCTTACCGTTCTGTGGCTGGCAGGCAATCCGTGGCTGGGAGCCTTCAGTCCCTCTAATCAGGCTCCGGGGATTTTGTTTGCAAGAAAGATTGTCCTTTAAGTGATGAGTGCAGGAAAACAGAGAAATAAAGAGAAATGAGCAAATTGTACAAGGCAAATAGCTGCAGGTCTTTAGCATGCTCCCTGCGTTTTCCTGAGCTGCATCTGCAGTAGAGAAAATATCCCAAAAATAGCTCAGGCTGCCAATGACTTGCTGAAACCTGAGAAAGAATTGCTGAATTTAAAGATCTGGGTTGCTGTGGGTGTATGATTAAAGTGAGAAATTGCTGGCAGGAAGAACCTAGGATGAAACCACATGCTTAAGGAGTAACTTGTGAGTTCACTGATCTCAGAACATGAGCTGACCTCTGATTTCCCCCTCCTCCACCCAATGCCAGTTAACCCTTAAGAGTTCAGAATGGAAGAAAGTTCTTCAATAACTTTGAAGGACAAGGAAAGTTGAACAAGGAAATATGATCCAAAAAAAGCTTTTTCACCTGTAATGTAGTGACAATATTTTATAGCAGCGCCCTATTTCCTAAATTTCAAAGCAGTCAGGGAAACTGACTTCTGAAAAGCTCAGTCTGGTGTAGGGCATATGCTAGACACCTACTTTAAGTTGTTTGTGGTCCCACACAGTGAAAAGTATTTCAGGCAAAGTTTTAAGGGAAGGAGGCAGGCAGGCAGGCAGGCAGGCAGGCAGGCAGGCAGGCAGGCAGGCAGGCAGGCAGGCAGGCAGGCAGGCAGGCAGGCAGGAAGGAAGGCAGGAAGGAAGG